>CAJVPL010001646.1:0-12623 GCA_910591945.1 Ambispora gerdemannii | reverse complement strand
CACGTTAAAATTTCCAGTTTAAAACTTATAAATTTTGAATTTTATTTGTAGACTTTGTCTTGGATGATGTATAGGATCATGACGAATCCTTCAGTCGAACAAAATTTGCTCAAAGAAATCAATTCGCTCATTACACCCACAAATCCCTTTCCCGACTATGATAGTATTAATAACCTTCCATATTCGCTGGCAACATTAAATGAAACATTACGATTACATCCAGCTGTGCCGCGTAATTTTAAGGTAAATGTTTATATTATTGATGTCTCACATATTAATGCCGGTGGTTTTTTTTTTAATTATTTACAACGCATATTAGACTGTAGTAGAAGACGATACTTTACCCGGAGGCGTTCCGGTATACTCTGGCGATATGATATTTTGGGTTCCATACTCAATGGGAAGAGACGAACGTGTGTGGGGTAAAGATGTTGACGAATTTAAACCTACGCGGTTCTTGAAATCGGGTAAATTTGTTAGGCAAAGTCCGTACAAGTTAATCGCGTTTAACGCTGGACCACGAGTATGGTTAGTATATGATTTACTTTTTGCGTTTATTTTCATTGTGTTAATTTTAAAATAATTTTCTTCATTAGTCTTGGGCAAGAATTTGCAACCGTTCAAGCATTGACTTTACTATCTGTAATGCTTAAAGACTTTCACTTTGAGTTGTTAACTAGTGAAAAACTGATTAAATATAGACCGTCAATTACATTGCAAATGAAGCATCCGTTAATGGTTAAAGTTACCAGACGCGAATGACTTGTTGTGCAGAGGAAGAAACATTAATTTATTTATAGATTTTTATATCGATATTATTTTAGGAAATTGTAATATTTTATTCTTTAAAACACTGTACTTTTCAATGTAATTGTCGGATAGATTTGACCAACTGAAAAAACGATAATAAATTAGCTATGTCCACGAATCAACTCTGTGAATCTAGTAAAGTTGGGAACTACGTACTATCGCTATAAATTCGAATATCTGATACATTTTTTAAAATACGGTAGTCGAATAAAATCCACTTCTATATTCGCGGTCCGGCATAGAAATTTGAAAAACTTGACATTGGAAATTACAAATAGTATTGCAAAAGTTGAAATTAACAATTGAGTAAAGTCTCGTCCTAAAATTTAATGTGTGAATATTTCGCTCTTACTAACAATGGCATTATATCTTTAGAGGTCTTATAAGCCTGAGACTGAGCATTCATTTAGGGAGTGTGTGCATTATGGAGGTCGTAATTGAACAAACACCAGTTATCGTTATCTTTATGGTTTGATTCAAAAAGATGGTGCAACCGAAAATTATAACGATAATACAATTGATTTTGTTCTTCCTTATGATTCATGTCAAAAAACCGGTTTTTTTTTACCTCATTTGCAATGTGTAAAATGTTTCACTTGGAGCTAACGCTAACTACATGCATTAACGTTAAGTCAAAATAAGAATTGATTATTTGACAGATTCTATTCCTTTGTTTTGGATTACAAACATTATTGGGCATTTACCAATACCGATACATGTATTCATATCGATATTCAGTAATTACAAAAGAAAAAACATTTTAAGTTCGATATAACGATAGTGGATGCACTATATCATATAGCATATAACGGACTACGTATGTACATGTATTTTCAGGAATTAATGTAACAGGAGGGTCCGCTACATCGGCTTGAATATGTTATCGTTATGGAATTGATGATTTTTTTAGGCTAAAAAGGACGCTATATACTAATGCTATTTGTGGTGATGTGAGGAAAAATAAGCCTGTTATTGGAATAAGAGGAATGTAATTTTTTTGCAACGTGAAATTGCTAATAATAGCAAAATTTTTAAGAACTTTGTGTTCAAAATGAAATTGCTAATACGTAATAGCAAAACATTTTAAGAACTTTGTGTTCAAAATTCACTAATTCACTATAAATAATAGAAGTAGTTAATAAACTATTTGGAGAAGAATTTTCTGTTAGAATCTATGGTTGGGTCCGAAGCTATTAAGATTCATTAGCATGAGATTTGTTTCCGATGAAATCCAACGCTAAATCATGATTGTCAAAATTATCAGAATATATGCTCTGGTCCGAAGTTGTTATCGGCGGCGATTGAATAAATGAATTTAAAAAATTCTCTGTTTGTGAAGGACTAGAATCTACGCTCGGGTCTGAAGTTGTTACCGATGATGGAGTAATTGGCTCAGATCCATTAACATGAGATGGGTTTGGCTCCGTAGAATATACGGATCTAAACAATGGAAAACTTGAGTATGTTTTCGAATGTTGATTATTGTTAACATCACAATCCCATGTCGAATTTGGAAAGTCCTCCGTTTGTAAAGGACCACGATCCACGCTCGGGTCCGAAGTTGTTACCGGTGATTGAATAATTGAATTTAAAAAATTCTCTGTTTGTGAAGGACTAAAATCTACGCTCGGATCCGAAGTTGTTGCCGGCGACTGAATAATTGAATTAGCACAAAGTGTAGAAGGTACTGATCCAAAATATGGAAAGTTTGAATTTTCCGACATGAATGATAAACCAGATCGAAAGGATGTATCCACCGTTAAAGATTTCGGATTTTCCGGAAGCCACATAAAATGAGGTGGAAGACATGAGGAAACCGATATTGATTTGGATGGATAATGATGGTAGGTACCATAACTTCGATGCCGCGTGATCGTTTGGTTTCTTTTTTTAACAAAAATCATTAAAGTTTAATTGAAAAACAATTTATTGACAAAAAGTAGGACTTACGTGGCAGCACCCTGTCTAACGTACGGATGCTGATGCTGCGTGATCTTTTGTTTTCTTTTAACACAAAATCAATAATGATAAAAATAATTTAATTGAAATTCAATTTATTGCATAATTTTAATCAAAAAACTAAGACTCACGTGTCAGAACCTTGTCTCCCGTATTGATCGTGATGGTGCGTGACCCTTTGGTTTCGTTTTTTAACACAATTAATAAAATTTAATTGAAATTTAATTTCTTGCATAATTTTAACCAAAAAAAGATAATACTTACGTGTCAGTCGACAGTTTCTTTTTTGAATTGTTTAATTGTTTGTATAATAAGGAAAAAACACAATGTAATTCATCATAATGACTTTTCCAGAAAATTTTGCAGATTTTAGAAATAAAGTCAACGTGATTAACTTTATCAAATAAAGGGCATGATGATTCTTTACAATGTAAATTTTTATCTGCTGAATTGAACAAACAAGTTCGAAATAAAAGAAAGCAATTTGATAACTTTTTCTTGATATCTTTAAGATTTCTAGTTATGAACTCTTCTTTGTAAGGATCTAAGATAAATTCGTGTTTGCAATAATTTGAATATTTAAAAGAGAGTTTAAATTTATTTCCGTCAATACGATCAAGAGAACAAGATGTCAGCGCCATAAATTTAGATGGACAAGTTGGACAAGTTGAACAAGTTGAACAGGTTGGACAAGTTGATACATTTGTTTGATGTGAAGATGATATAAAATTACTCATCTTTTGATAAAGAAGAAACAGCGATAAAAAGAACAACTCCTTGTTTTATATTGCATTTTTCCGAATGATAAAAAAACTAGTTTGTATATTTATTTGAAAAAAATTCATTACGTCGTCGTCGTATTGGTAAATTTTTATTTCTTTCTTAAATCAAACTATCACTATGTTCATACATATACATGTAATCATAATGCTTGCTATATTCTTCACCTATTTACGAATAGTGTTCAGTATTTGAAAGACATATTCTTTTGCAACACATTATATACTTCCTTTTTTTACTCAAAAATTTTTATGTATCCTTATAATTCGAATATGAAGTGGCTGTTTCTTGTTTTACGGAAATTGAACGGTTCATTCTTGATTATTTATCATTATAGCATAATTAGTATAGAATTTCCATCAACGGTTGAATTATTCATAACTCAGAAAAATTGGCTCAGTAATTCCTTAGCCAGTTTCCTTTGTTTCCTACTTTGATTGTTTGATTTCTTTGTTAGTGCTGTCCCACGATGATAACGGTAAGACACTCCGATTTTCGAAGATTCTGTGCGTTTATCGTTTTGTAAACTCCGAAATGTAGAATTTTGTATCGATACGTATACAGTACGTACGTATTGGTATCGATATACATGTACATGTAATTAATACGTAGCAGTACGTTGGTTACTTTTCAAAAGAAACTCCATTGTAAGTCATTTTACATTTGTAACATCTTTTTTTAAGATTGATAATTCAAGTGAAGTTTTTCTGAGACGTATCGGCATAAACAAACTAGTTTTTTGTCATAAAAATTGCGTATAAATAAGGTTTCCTTATGTTTATTTATTTTATTATTTTTGAAAATGAACGAGGTAGACTCATCTACACCTACGTATCATGAGGAAGAAAAAAAATATTTTGAGATGCCAGCGCTTATACATCTTAATATTAATAATGATGATAATAAGATAAAGATCACTTTCAAATATTCAAATAATTGCGAACATGAATTTAGCTTAGACCCTTACACAAATAAATCCATGGATAAAAATCTTCACTGCATCGAGAAAAAACCGGCAAACCGTTATATCTTATTTAGAAGTTGTTTTTCAAACGCAGCGTCAAAAAAATTGCCTTGTACTGAGCAATTGTGCCTTTTATCTACATTGTCTAAAAAGGATAAACAGCACTTTATATCACAATTCAGTTCACATATATATAAACGCTATGAAAGTGAACTTTTGAGTGTCTTTTCTCCATTATATGAAGAATTAAAAAGGTCTAAAAAGTAAATATCAACTGATGTGAGTCGAAGATTTTTTTAGTTAAAATTATGCGATTAAAATTTATTGATCTTGTATTAACAATAGAGAACAAAAGATTACGCGGAATCAGAGTTTGAATACTCATTCTAGAAATAAACCATATACGCTGGAACGGAGACAACGAGGTTATTCCGATTCGGTATTCTCAACATTAGCTCAACTGGATTTATTTGATACATCCAGATCAACATTAGACCGATACGCTTCATTTCTAGCAAATTCATCATTCACATCAGAAGCATCCTCAAACTTTCCACATTGTAGTTTAGTTTATTTTGCGGATACAAACCAATTTAATACTGTTGGATCTGATTTAATAATTCAGTCGCCGGTGACAGATTTGGACCCGAGCGAGGATTCTGGTGATACATCAGTTGGATCTGTTTCATCATTCACGTCGGAAACCTCCTCAACCTTTACATCTGTACATTCTACGGTGCCAAGCCCATTTCATACTGTTAGATCTGAATCAATGCTTAAGTCGCTGGCGACAACTTCGGACTCGAGCAACGATTCTAGCCCTTTACAAACAGAGAATTCTCCAAATTCTGTAGTAAAATCTTTCGAAGACCCAAATTCAACATTGAATTGTAACACAGATTTTGGCTCTCAGAATACCGAATATGATATCGAAGACAAACCTAAAAGCGTCAGTCTATATGTTCAAAATGAAGCCCGTGAAGGTAAAATTTATTAGTTATGCTACGGCTGAACACTGCTTTTTTTTTTGTTAATAAAAACAGTCTAAATTTCAAAACATCGTATACTATTTAATAAAACTAGATTTCAAAGGTCATAAAACGAACAATAAGCAACCTATTAAACACGTGTCGGAAGAATCAAATAAAAGGATGAAGATTTCATTTTTATCGAATTAAGACAATAGTCATAATGATAATCGATAACGATACGTCGGAAAATCGTCAAACTTTAAATGCTGATGGTAGCATTGTTTATTCACAAGTTCAATTACATGTATATTATATTCACAATCAAGAATCCAAATTCTTTTTTTATCAAATTCGTCTTGATTTCTTTCTATTCTGAGAAAATGGTTGATTTTTATTTTTTATATAACCAGTGCAGATCTATGGAAGGCAACAAAACAATAAAAAAAAGTCAAATTATTAGATTATTCTAATCTACAGTTGGTAATGTAATAATCAAGGTGTTCTGATATCAATTGAATGAAATAAAACAATTAATAAAAACAGCCAAAGAAAATATTTTAACAATCATGCCATTAAATAAAGCAAGTTTTACTGATTCTAATGATATAAATTTATTTAATCTTAGAAATATCAATCAAATTTATTGAATACGAAAGTTATTAATTTTTTTAAAATAGGAATTCTTGCATTTCTAGTGAACCAATTTAAATATATTTTGAAAGCTTAAAAGTTTATTATTCATTGTGCCATAATTACGTAGTACATGTAGATGCACATTCAATCTATGTGCACAGTGACCGTCAATTAATTCCAGAAAAGTCACCATTGGTATACCAGTCCAGTAAACCGTTGATATACTTGTACATGTCGATGCAGTACGTAATGGTAAGTTTTTCACTAATTAACCAAAACCATCCGTCATATCAAAGGTTGATGCGCATAATGAAATAACAATATCTTTGAAACAGAACAAAGGTATCTTGCTATTTCCTATTAATATGGACAAGCCATTGTTTGCGACGCTTTGTATTTTAAATAAAAGGTTAAATTGCAAAAGACCATTACTCAGTCACTTGAAAAATCAAATACCGAGACACAATATAAACCACTTGTCTTTAAAGGTCAGGATTTACGTGTTGCTTTTAACAAGGTTGAATATTAATTTTTTGACAAAGAAAAATTTATTGAATATATATGAAATTTTTACATTAAATAAAAGAAAAAAAGGAAGGTTTTTGATAATTTTTATTATACAATAATTATACAAAATATGAAAAGCAAATAAATAGCATTTCTTGTTAATTTTATTTTATATCACTTTTTCTTCAGTTGGTCGCGTCTTACCGTTTTAATTTGGTCGGTATGGCGATTTCGGTCCAGAAAAAAGTACATCAAGCCAAATAGTGAACAGGTAAAAATCAATTAGTTGAATGATATTGGCAAGGCTTTGACATCTCGTTCAAGAGATTCGGGTAATACCCGTAAAGATTTTTATGGCATTCCCAACATTCGCATATAATGCAATCTTCGTAAAGAGAAGCTGGAACATTAGATTGAAGTTGATTAAAAGCCAAATTTGATTCTGTTTGGTCGTAAAGAGAATCTGAAACATTAGTTTGATATTGATGAAAGACCAAATTATATTCCGTTTGATTGTAAAAAGCAGCTGACACATTAGATTGATATTCCTCCGTATTTGCGTACGCGTAATTCGATTTATCAGTTCGTCTCAGAGTTTGCTCGCAGGTGATGTGATTTGAGTTCTGTGCACGGTCTAAATTTTCTAAAATCGCCTGTGCTTTCTGTGCTATCACTTGATATTTATTTGTTATAGCTTTTGGCTCTGTTTTCCAAAGTTTTCCGCTTTTACTGAAAAAGTCTCTGCTAGAAAATTTTGTAGATCTATTTTTATTGGCTTTTTTTATTGCATACTGGTATACGTCAAAAGCACGTATTTCCCTTCTGCAATATTTAATTTTTTTATTCTTTAATTGATTATGAAGTCTATTGTCAGCTATTTCTTGAGGGGTTACAATAACGCTTTGGGGAGAGATCATTACGTATATGGCTTAAAATATATGAAAGATAATGTAATTGAAAGGACTTTTTGTTGAAAGATATTTTATAATCTTGATAAATTTGTTCTAACGGTTGGTAAAGTGCTTATTTATAGATAGAGATTGCTATAACTATTACTTGTTATAGGCTCCGCTTCAGCGACATTTTGTACTTGTTTATAGCGATAGACCCTGCTCCAGTGAATATTATACTTGTTTATAGACTCCGCTCAAGCGAATTTTGTACTTCTTTATAGATCCGTTTCAGTGAAATTTTGTGCTTGTTTATGACACCGCTCTAGCGAATTTTAATTGTCTCAAATGATTAAGATCTAATTTGAATGTTTAATTATGATAAACTTATTTCTCTGAGATCAAAGATGTATACATTAGGTGACACATCGTGTTTTATTTATCTTGCCGAATTCTTTTGACTTGTTATTTAGAAAATTGGTAAACTCATAATATGCGTAAGCATCAACGCCAACCATACGGTGTCTAAACATTCTTACATAGACCTCTTTTGTTTATTCAAAGATACATCAGCATATTTAATTGACATTTTTGGCTGCTAATTGAGAAGTATAAGCAGGGAGGGGTTTTATTAATACTAATTTAATAGAAAAATAATATAATTGAATCTAACAATATAAAATCAATAGAAACTATGCCAATCAGTAATAAACATTTTCAGACAAAATAGAGGAATAAAGCACGTTATTATATTAAATCGGATCTGTTATTTTACAACAGTTAAAATATTCTACATTACAAAAGAAAATAACAAGTTACACACCGTTTCCTTTTCTGTTGAAGCCAAGCATTTTTAAACAAAATTTTTTTTTACAAAGAAAAATTGCATGAATGTTAAACAAAATGAAATTATATCTTTCTTACATGAAAAGAAGAGAATTCCTGGATTTGAAGACGTAAACTAATTTCTTTGTAATAAATCTTATTTCTTGCCGCAGAACCTTATAAATATATATCTACAATTAAGTATGAAAAACAAATTTGAAAAAAACAATGCAAGAATTTCACCGGTAATTGCTATTAAATTTCCGACCGTAGTAATATAATATTTTCTATTGGGATCGTATGATATCATCGATTAATTGATAACGATAAGTCGATTTGTATTAAATTCCGCTGATCGTCATAACGATAAATGAAATACATGTACATAGTATAAAAAAAATTAAGTATCAATATGCCATTAGAGTATTTTGATAATTGAATCCTGTGTACAGATTAATTATAACGCAAATTGTATAAAATTGAATGACTCCAAAAAATTTTGAGCTTTTTGAACGTGATCAAACAATTCAAAATTTATTGTCTCAAAAACATCTACTAAATTTGGTAGTATTTGAATTTCTCACTAGCTTGTTATTGGAATGCAAGGTCTCAATTTTCAATTACAGTCAGACCTCTTTAAATGCAACCTCCTAAATGCACGCACTATGTTTACCCTCAATAAATGCACGCTCTGATTTAGTCACAATTATATGAAGCATTAAGTATTTTACACCTGTAAATGAAATTTTCTCTAAATGCACGTTATGTCTGATTTTTTCTATGTTTCCCGATGACTTGCACTTAGGAAGGTCTGACTGTATTAATTATACATTGACGGCATAAAGATATTTTAATTTCATATTAAACTGAAAAAATATACTGCAAATTTTGGCAGCATTTGCTTTTTTGCTAGCTTAAGTTACATTTAATTATTAATTTTCACATGAATCATCAAAGTATCTGGCAGCTCTATGAGAGCTATTGTTTAAGTAATAAATTAGTAATTGACTAAAATTACTATTGGTGTATGTATTACCGTCGGAAAATTTTACCTAAACATGTACATGTACGTATATCGATAAATCAGCTGTTCTGCAGTTAATGTTAACGTGCATTACTATCAAACATAGTCATACACTGCAATATACATGTACATGTATTTGTACACGATTTTTCAAAACTATGCATAACATTAAAAATAAAAACATATAAAATCTACCGTATCATATGTTTACTTAACATTAATCAATATATTAGAATAGAGAGTATTTTACATAAAAATGCTCTCAAAAATGGAAGGGTACTTATATACGTGAGGATAGTGCTCCAATCGGGTCGGGTCCAATCCGTGACCGACCTGTAATATTTCGGGTCAGTCTAAAAGTCGTTCAATATTAATTAAAATTAATCGAAAATTTGTAAATATATACACAATTACGTTCCTATTGTGCATAAAATCTAAAGTCATCAAACGTTTGTATTTTATAAAATGTATAAACTTTACTAAGAAGCAAATACAAAATTTAATCCGTGAATATGCTCAGAAAGGGCAAATTCTATCATATTCACGGATTAAATTTTGTATTTGCTTCTTAGTAAAGTTTATACATTTTATAAAATACAAACGCTTGATGACTTTAGATTTTATGCACCATATACTATAAAATTGTGATTGCACAAAATCACATGTACACAATTTGAAATTTTTCATTAATGGATGATTCGATTTCAAAATTTCGATTACATGTAACTAGTTATTATATTCGAATCCGATTATTATTTTTAAATCGAAAATTCTTACATTTTTAATTTTGAGGTATTATAATAGACTGTTGATATCAAATGTTTGTATTTCACTTCATGCGGCAAATTAAGGTATTTCTTTAGTTTTATCCGTTCGAATTTAATTTTGTGAGGGGGATAATCGAATATACATGAGAATTTTTACATGTATTTGGTATTAGCATTAGTACAAAATGTGATTCTTGTACTCGAGATGAAACACGGAGAGTATTCACTGCACTGATAGAAAGTCGGGAGCTATTAAAAAAAAACCGACCATATAAAGTTTACACATATTTTCAGACCTAGAAAATTTTACATCATAAGAACATGTATCCAGAAACATTAACGTTAAACATTCATTTGAACAACTTTCTTAAACAAATCTATTATACATGTACATGTAATAATTTTTATAAGCTCCATTACTTCTCCAACTATACGTATATAAAACATAAAATTTTTTTGATTTTTTAATTATTTTTGTTTTGAAATAAAATGAAAATGATAAATAATTTATATTAATAGGAAAGAATATAAAAAATTTTTCAGAAATATTAAAGAATGAAACTACCCGATGTTTGACAACGTGGTACCCTTAATAATATTTACAAAATTTTTTGAGGTGAATAAAGTATTTAAAAAACTTTGTGCGCTTTAGAATTTCTGTATAAATAATATAAATATATTAATGTTAAAGGACTTTGCCATTAATACAGATATCTAAAAAATTCTCAAAATAAACCGGATTTTCAAAGTTTGGTAAGCTTTGGTCTTCGAGAGAGCTCGATTCAACATTTGTGTTACGATCCAATGGTAAACTTTGGTCTTCGAAAGAGCTCGATTCAACATTTGTGTTACGATCCATTGGTAAACTTTGGTCTTCGAAAGAGCTCGATTCTACATTTGGGAATTCCTCTGTCTGTAAGGGGCTGTAATCCGGCGACTGGTGGCTTTCTAGCGCCGCCGCAAAATATTTTGGTCCAATTGACACCCTAACGTATGTTCCCTCTGATGTATGCAACAAATTTTCAGGAGCCACCATAATATATCGAGCTGACGTTAGGACCTCTGAATCAGAATAACTTCGTCGAGGATATGGCTGATACGCATAGCTGTTTCGTTTAACAGGGATGTCAGAATTCCGACGCTGCGTTAACTTTTCTTTTCTGTTTCTAACAAATTTTAATGGAAAAGTTAATTTATTGCATTAATCAAAAAGACGAAAAAAAGCTAAACTCACGCGTCAGTTGATATTTGCTTTTTAGAGCTTTCTAATTCTTTGTATAGCCGAGAAAAAACACCAAAAATATTTCTTTTACGGTCCTCACTTTGATGTATAAATGAACTTAGCTCTGAAATAAAACACTGATTATCCTTATTAGGGAAGGAAGATAAAGGACACGATTTCTCGGTACAATGCAAATCTTTTGATACTGCATTTGAAAGACAACTTCTGAATAAGAGAAAATAGTTGGCTAGCTTTTTATTGATCTTATTAACGTCAAGAATTTTCGTTTTGAATTCATTTGTGTGAGGATTTAAGGTAAATTTGTGTGCACAATCATCTGAATATTTAAAAGATAGAAGCATCACAGTATTGCTAATAAGTTTAAGAGACAGGGATGTTGGCATTTTAAATTTTTTTTCAGATGTTTTTTTCTTATTGTGTATAGATGTAGGTGGAATTCCTGAGTCGCTCATTTTTGAAACGCACAAAAATTAAAAAATAATATTTTGAAAGCAAAAAAAAGATCTTTGTTTTATACATTTTTCTGATAAAAAAACGTACGTAAATTGTTTATACTGATACGTGTAATTTCTCCGAAAAAAGATTTGTACAAACGAATTACCGTTATCTATAGTACATGTATACAGAAATAGAACTACAGAACTGTATACGTAGTCAACTTTCGATATACGTACGTACCAACATGCAGATACATGTACTGTATTATTCTTAATTTGGAGTTTACATAATGATAAACGCACAGAATCTTCGGAGATCGGAGTGTCTTACCGTTATCATCAACAGAATTTTTTCAGTAGTAGTATTAACAAAGAAATCAAACAATCCAAATACGAAATAAAGGAAACTGGCCAAAGTATCACTGAACAAATTACTCCAAGTTATGCATTACTTAAACGTTGATGGAAGTTCTATACATGTACATACGTATATGCAGGGCTGTCACTAGAAACTGCTGTAACTCTCCGAAACCATTAGAATACAGATCAAGTTACACATGTACAATATATGAAAATAATGACACCAAATTTTTATATTGAAGTACTATACATGTACTTGATGAAACGCAAATGAACATAATAAATTGGACTGTTAATGGTGCAGCATACTCCGGGGTTACTACAGGGGGTGGAAAAAAATATTGGACACTTTTATTTTATTAATTACTTTAGAATGTATATAATAAATTATTTTTAAATTTTTAAATATAATAGTTTATAATTATATAAACAAAATAACAAAATTTTATATTT
>CAJVPL010001645.1:0-12624 GCA_910591945.1 Ambispora gerdemannii | reverse complement strand
GGCTTATAAAATTTTGGAGTTGCAACGTGTTGCAACGGGTGACAAATAAGCATCACATACTTGCTGCGCCATCTCTATACCTAATATAAAAACTCTATTAATTTATAAAAAATATTATAATTAGTATTTGTAATATTTTTTATATTCAGAAAATTTTAGAATATTATACATAATCTATAAAAAGTTATAGGAAATTCATTATTTTTAATGAGTACTATATAATCAAATTTCTCTTTAGGTATCATCTTTAAAAAAGCAAAATTGAATAACTATAAAGAAAATATAATTATAGAGAAATTTTTTTATTATGTTTTTATATAAATAAAAAAGCAAATAAAATAATTATAGAAAAATATAACTATAAATAAATATGACTATAAATAAATGTAACTATAAAGATATTTAACTATATATGTTTATTATATATTAAATATTAATTTTTAGTATTAAAATTAAAATTAGAGCTAGAATTTAAATTTAAATTAAAATTAAAATTAGAATAAAAAGCTAAAATATATATATAATTATCTCTAATATTTTTAATTAGTAATTCAAGATAGATTAATATATATATTTTTTATTTTTTATATTTTTTTAGATTTGTTATATATTCTTATTGGCTTGTTTTTTGAACAAATTACTAAATTTATTAGATTTTAAACAGCATGACTAAAATATAAATATTAGATAATATTTATATTAAAACATATAAGAATTGGAGATATATCATATAGTAATATAATAAAAACTTATAGATTTTTCTATATAATTTCATCAAACTATTTGTTAATTGTCATATAAATATATTATAGAAATCTATCTCAGTAATTTATGTTTTGAGTGACTTTTAACAAGAGTAGAGATATTTATTAGATAATTTTTATTTAATAAAAAGCTTATTTCCTCTCTTTCACCTGATTTTTTTGATTAATTAAAAATTTTTTAATTATTTGATTTTGATCTATATCTGATTTTTGTTCAAACTCACTCTCTTTCTAAAAAATTATCTAATAAATGTCTCTATTCTAAGCATAAGTTTTTTTAATAAATGATTGAAAAGTAATATAAATACAAAACTAACTTGAAATTCTATTTTTGAAGCAACTTGGCACCAATTTAAGAAAGAAAAAAATGTTTTTTAGTATTTAACTTGTGAATTAGATATTTATTAATTTTTATTTATATTATCAAAAAATTATTTTACTAATTTCTGCTTCTAATTTAGACAAAATATCCAGACTTTCCTTTATTTCCTCAGAAATTTTCTTCTCATCTTTCTCTATATTTTTATTATCATTAAATTTTTTTAGTGTAAATATATTTGCACTCTTTTCAATTTATTTTAAAAACATGTTTTCAAAAATCTCTTATAGAATTATTTGCAATAAATACATTTTCCATTATAACATGCTAAATGGTAACTGTGGTCGCAAACAAAAATCATTCTATTATTTTCACTAAACGAATTTAGCTAAACTTTTACCACGCGAAACTTTTATTACAATTTTTTAGAATTTTAACTGATCAATCATCATCTAATAAATCAGGATCTGCAGATTACATATCTGCAGCCAATAAAATAGAACTTCAGTCATGCTTGCTTTAGCCACCCTAAATTAATAGAATTCTCTATACTCGAAAATATTAATGATTCTTTTGTAACTACCTGAAACCTTCCCAACAGAAAAATAATCAGTTAATAGTTTTGAAATTTACAGCATCTTGAATAATTATAGTAAAAATCACTTTAATAATCACATTGTATCTTATAAGTTTTCCAGATGATAATAAATATACAAAAAACATACAAATAAATAGGTAAATGCTGATCCCAAACTGTAATATAAAAGATTCATTGTCATACAACTAAACTCTCGTCAGTAGTTAAACGCTTTTCTAATAGCTTCATCGTTTTGTAATGTAATTGGATTTGTGAATAAAATAAATAAGTCTTTCGGCAAATCTTTAGTTATATTTTCTATACGCTCATGAAACATTTGTAGAGGAGTCTTTAAAGCTTGTTGACCTTGAGCAGGTTTCGATGATGTTCCAATTGCAGCAGCTGCTGGGGGTTTAGCAGCTGCTTCTGAATCACTAGTAGAACCTATATGAAGGTGCGAGATGTCGGTATGAAGTTTATCGAGAAAAGTTGTCGATAGGCTTCCGTGTCTTTCAGGTTTATGCGGATCAGCAGGAGTCGGTTCCGGGACCTCCGTTTTTGTGGGTGTTAGATCCGCTTGCTCTTGTTGCTTGTTTTGCTTATCCTTATCTTCAGCACTATAATAAGTCTTTAGGTGGCCAATGATACTTGGGAATGTTTGAATGTATGAACGATGTGGTTCTTGGGCTGGTAAATCTTTCACGCGTGCTGTTGTCACGTCACGGATAAATATGCGCAAAATTCGACCAGGATTTTCTCGGGCAATTGTTGTGTAACTGTTTCAAATTAGTTTTAAATTGGTTTGGTTCTAGTATAAAATAGGCATTCTATACAGATAGATATAAATAACCTACATTTCTGGGTCAAGTTCACCAGTATCGCCAACGAGAATAAATTGGCGCTTCGGGAAGTCCTAAGTTATATAATATTATGTTGTTATATTTACGTCTTTAATAAGAAAAAATCTTTATATGATTACTCACTTTAAGCAATTCTCTAATATACATAAATTTACTGGCCATCGGATTTTCTTTTTGCTGATATGCACTCTTTATGAGCCCATCATAGAACTTTAGATGAGCTGAACCCGTGGGAAAGTCATATACTTCAAAGAAACCACGTAACATTGGAAATAGTTGCCAAGGTGAATTGGAAACATAATGTATTCCTGCTCCTTTATTGTACTAGTTTCATGATAAACAAATAGTAATATTTACGTGAGAATTTACGATTAAACATTACAAATTAGTATTACTTCATCAGACAAGAACTTATTTGGGATATCTTACCCAAAATTTATAAAGTGCAGCCATCCCTGGTACCTATTAGCAATGAGCAAATTATTGTCAAAATAACTATAAAATCATATCCATTGTTTGTTATACTAAATTTTACCTCTTTGAATTTATGAAGAAAAGTATTTGATAAGACGACTTTGGCACCTGCAGAAATGTCGGTATCCTTGATTGTGTCATCGATATCCTTTCATCGAAAAAAAAATAATCAGCATTCATTACTTCATGAATAAAAATATATTCAAAAATTGAAAAATACCGAGATCACAGAATATCCTTCAGGCTCAATCAGATTGACAACACCAAAAGCAGGATATGCTAAATTAAGCATCAAAACTTAGATAACCCTCGATCAAAAAGAACAAGGCCTAAATTAGTAATAAAAATAATAAGTTACCAATTTGTGAGTGATAAGCTTGTAATTTCAATAATCTCGCATGGTTCGAAGAACTTGAAGTACTCGGGGGTGCCATAAAATTCCAGATACTCTGCAAAATACCAGCTTGTTGATTCTTTGTAGCTTGTTCATCCCATTTAGAAATGATGTCGTTTTTGATGGCTAAAGTTCCGGTGAAAGTTCCCTCCTTTGGTTTGATCTTTATTGATTTTGCTTCCCATGCAGGATGACCGTGTAAATGTATTTTTTGAGCATTTTCTAGTATTTGTTGAACTTTTGGTTCTTCGACTTTAGCAGCATGAGTTTCTTGCGATGTCGGTTCATTTGGATCACCTTCGATTGTCATCTTTTTCGCGTCTGTCACACCGACAGCTTGAATTGTGTATTCCCCTTTGCTGATATTACTGGCCCAAAATAGTTCTGTTCGCGCATGAAGGATTTCATAGCTTTCATCACCTTCTTTAAGACCAGTTGCCCATGAAGCAATATCTACATAAATAAAATTAATTAATATAGCCACGTAACATCATATCGGGTTAAAGGGAAAATCTTTGAATTACCCATAAATAATTCACGTGTTCGACTTTTCTTTGGCGAGTTAAATGCCCATCCGCGAACACGGATATTCCACTCATCCGATCCATTATCGACTAATAAACGAACGAAAACAAGTCATAATCATCGAATTTCTTCAATTTCATATTACTTATCCAATCCAAACGTACCTTCTTTATATGAATAAGTAGGAAAAAGTATACAGTGCTGTTCATACTCTTCCGGTGATTCTGTACTTAACTGTTCTTCCTCTTTTTTATCACTGTCAAGTTTTGAAGCTTCAACGCTACTCACCGCAGCATTATTATCAATAGTTGTCGGTTCCGTTGTTGTGACTGGGGTAGTCATTTTTCAAACAAAAAATATCAGTGTCGCAAGGTACAGTTCAATAGAGTGCCAAATTTTATAGTTGGTTTAAAAAGGTCTTGGCACAAAACTTTGTGTGTGAGAAGAATCAGATCCCCAAAAATTCGTATAGAAATTCTATTCTGGCAAAGATATTCTCATCTTTTTTACGCGGGGTTAATATGGGACAAAAGAATAATGAATGTTCGGTGGACAAAAGTTTGGAATCGGGAAATGATCAACAATGTAGATCGTGACATTTAATATTACTCGACCTCTTCATAAATAAACTACAATAAAAAATATATTATTTTATTCAGGGCTTTTTATATATTTTAATACCAGGTTGGATACCCATTTGCCTCAATTACAGCTTGTACTCTTCTCGGCATACTTTCAACCAAATTTCTTAAAACTTTTGGCTCAATTGTTTCCTACTTCTCTGTAAGTGCATCCATCAATTCTTCTAGATTTCTAGGGTGAGTTGGACGTGCACGAAATCGTTTTTCCAAAACATCCCACAAATGCTCAATTGGATTTAGATCAGGGCTCTGGGCAGGCCATGGAAGTGAAGTTATTAAATTTTCCTCTTTCCATTCACTAGCTGGACCAGATCTGTAAACTGCAGCATTATCATCTTGAAAAAGATGAACAGAACTAGCTGGCAAATCATTTCTATACACTTTGGACCGCCATCAACGGTCCAAGTACATTTTGAATAAAACATCCCCATACCATTACTCCCTGATTACCCGATTTCATACTAGGAAGAAGGCAATCAACATCGCATTTTTCATGTGGTCGTCATTTCGGAATATTAGGTATGATTCGTCACTCCAAATTACTAATCCCCATTCATTAATCCAATCTTTTCTTTCTTTACTCGCTTTTGACGATTTTCCTCAGATACAAAAGGTTTTCTCAACCCAGCCCGACCACAAAACCCAGCTTCGTGAAGAGTACGTCGTACTAACAGAAACAGTCATAGCAGTATTTATTCAATTGCTTGTTGTCGATCTTCTTTAACAATATTAATTAATCTTCAAATAGCTCTATCATCTAATTTTCGTGGTCTACCGCTCCAGACAGCAACTGTAGTTTGGTCAAACTCTTTGTATTTATTAATAACATTATAAACAGTATATTTGGATCGTCCTAGAGTATCTCTTATTGCTTTTTCGGAAAAACCACACTTTCAAGCACCGATTATCTCGCCACGCTCAAAATCTGCAAGTTGGCAATTTTGACAAGTATTGATTGGGTTTGACATCAGTTTTTTTAGTTTGTTTGAAGGCCGAGATTTCAGCTTTCTAATGAACTACATTGTAATCGAACCTTTCCTTGTTGCACATAGACGTTTGAAATTACCCCTTAATTGCATCGATCATTGCCCGATTCCAGACTTTTGTCCACAGAGTGAGTGTACTACAAATATTACATTAAACTTCCAGTTTTATAATTTCGATAGAATTGTGCCACATCAACTTGTTTGAATGCTGGTGACGCGTGAAAGCGGACATTAGCAATCTCCAAATTTGGAGATGCGCTAAAGTCTGGTGGGTCCGGTGGTCTGTCCGAGAAACAAGCCAATAAGAATGCGTAACAAATCCGAAGCAAGAGCGTAAAAAATGAAAAATATGGAAAATGTTAATCTATCTTGGAGCACTAATTAAAAACGTCGGGGAGGCAATTTTACATATACTCTAGCTCTCCACTCTAACTCTAACTCTAACACTAACCTAACGCTAAAAAATCAACCTTTAACACTGTGATACGTGTTTATCACATGTCCACCAGGCTTTAGCCAACCCCTTAACTTGCTTACCTCTTGTATCTTTACAAGTTCTTCGGGTTCAACCTTCTCAACTTTATCCAATGGCTTCAGCGCACTCGTCTGATCAATATGAATCACAGCATCAAATTGCTTCGAGTTTTTTTGCCTGGAAATAATGTGATTTCAGTTCAGTGTGCGGTGCATAGATTACACCGATTGCACGTTGAATTAAGAAAGGTTCACGCACGAGATCTGCAACCAAGGCCGAGGAGATTGGTTGATCTCTGGTGAGGTTCTGGTGAATAGTAGGAGAAAGTTTGGTTCTTCAGCGATGATATGAAACACGTTTTCGACAGTTTTCTCGTGATGGATTTACTAGAATTCAAATAATATACGGCGGGAAAACCTTTAGATTGCATGAATAAATAACACAACCTGTTTTAAACTCTCTTGGAGCGTTCCAATTTGAAGCCGCTGTAACTATTATATGCGAAACAAAATCATTAAATTATGTCTTCTTTAATTATGCTTAATGAAAAAAATCAATCATAAGTTTACCTGTCCATGATGAACAGTGAATAAACACAATCATGACCGAGCCAGTTGTCCAATATTAGTTCCCATCCTTGTTCTGTTTGTGATACATCACCAACATGACTAACGATATCATCTTAATGATTGGCTTGCATATTATACTATTATCAGATTCGGGCATCTAACACCTTTTTATCTGTTATGAGCCTATTTAGAGAAATATCAAATTCATTTTAGCGACTTGATGCATTTCAGAATTGGTAGGAAAAACAAAAATTGCTCGTACCCAAACAACTACTTTAACTTTTCCTCCTCGAGTCCTTTCGAATCTTTTTGCCAAGATTTGCAGAGTATTAATCATGTGGGTATCACGGCTAATAATGAAACCAATTTTCGATTTAAATTTACATTTTTCTTTCCACAACAATGCTAATTATTACTAGTTACCTATTGCATCTTTCAGAACCACTGCCCATCATACAAAGATAATATTCCTCAGCATCACGAACGACCAAAGCGCTAATTTGTGCTTGAAACAATTCTTCAGCTTCTTCATCGTTAAGATGCTTTGAAATATATTCTCCATGTTTTTTCACAAGATCGCTTAATACCCTGACGACCTCTTCTTCGCAGGATGGCGAGATTTTGAAGTAATTGGCAAACGAATGTGTCAGTTGACCTGTTAAAGTGATCAAAGCAGCTATATCTATAAAAGTTAGAAATACGGTCTAATTGACATAACTAAATTCTTAAAGTTGATAAGAGAATATTTACGCGTCAATAAGCTTTATAGTCGACACGTTTGAGATAACGAATTACCTCATTTATTGATGTGAACAAAGAATAAAAGTCTAAACCGTAGGATCCAACAATAGAGCAATGATTTAAAGTTCGAAATTCCATACTTTTTTGTAACGAGCCCGAGACGGAGATCTACCATTCTCTCGCGCCTTTCTTTCCGGTTTCTCATTATGTTGTCTCATCCATTCAACAAATTTCGCTACTTGTTCGTTACGCCACATCCGTAGGAAATTGTTAACGCTTCATTGGCGTCTTTTGCAATGTTATTCTTGTAGTTTTGTACGTGACGATTGACTTTATAGGCGTCAGGCCAATCAGCTTCGACTGCAACTAAACTACATATAGAGCAGATCAAAGATGAATCCTTTTTCTTCAATAAGTCGTTGTGTAATCAATCTTCGCTCCTGATAAAATTCTTCGGTCCTGTACGAAGCCTCACCGATTAAAACACAACGTGCTGAACCTAATTTAAAGGAAAGTTAATTGATTAAAATGTCAGAAGTAATCTATCCTCCATAACTTTCCGTAGATCATGCTGATCATTGGTACCTTTTATATATAGATTGGTAACAAATCTCAATATCCAATAATCTAATTCTTGACGTTGTTCAAATCGGATCACTGAATTAGATTATTGGTTATCGATATATATATATATATATATATATATATATCTGAATTATGACCCGATCTATAAAAGGTATCAATGATCAGCATTTGTAAATTACGGAAAGTTATGGAGGGTAGGTTACTTCTGACAGTTCCGTAATTTGCCGCATAAATCACCCCTCTCTGTAAAAAATTTAAACCTTAATTTCACCACAAGGCTATTAATTTAGTAATCAAAATTTAAGAAATTGCACTGTGAATCTTGGTTTCTTTATTTGGTGGAAAAATAATTGGTTTTATTAAAAAAATTTGGACCAAATTAAGGTTTAAATTTTCTATAGAGGGGGGTGGTTTATGCGGCAAATTACGGCATTCTTTTCCAATAACACATCATAGTCATTCATTCATTGGATCGTTTAGTGTGATCGGAACAATACATGTATGTTGTCTAATAAGATCGAGATTTTGAAGAGTTTTCACTTCTTATTATGAGTATTATGTCTCGATAATTTGGAATAATCGATTTTGAGCGAGAGCGAAATAATGAATGATCATACTTAGTTTTTAGATTGATCACTATTATATCATATTAACGTTAAGAATATTATTAATACGTGTCAACCATTATTCACTTTTCTATATAATGAGCAAATCACGATTTCGACTCTACCAACCCAGTACTTGACCAAAATAATATCTTTTCTTTCAAATATGATCGTACTTGGCAATGCCGTTCTTATGGAGTTCGATTTCAAATATATTTAATGATAAAAAAGGAAGAACGTGAATAAAGGAGATCAAGGCGAGGGAGGCTTGATAATCTCGTTTAATGATTCCATTGAAATTCGAAAGGGCTATACAAGTATGCCCACATTCATCGAAGATCATATGTCTTGCAATAGCTTAACGGCGCTGACTTTCAGAATAGTATGTGCTTTACCATAAGATCAAGAACATGCTAAGGTTTGTTTAAATGGTAGAATTTGTATATGGAGATAAAGTTGGAGAAAATTTAACTTCTTTTCATTGAAGTTAATTATACCAATAGCAAAGTTGGATGTTTGCTATTTTTTATTGCCTGGATCTGAGCTGTTGATTCGAGTTTTTCAAGTCAGTTTCCATCCTAGAGTAGTAAAAGAAGCATCATTAATTTTCGCTTTTGACGCAAAAAACATGTTTATTTTATGCTCATAACTCTTTATCTCGGAGGATTTTTCATGCAGAAATAGTAACATAAACTTTTAAAAATCATGTTTTACAAAACATTGTTCCACGCTCACATTCCCAGGTTTAGATATAAAATGAGCAGTTGCCTTTTAAAAATATTTTTTCAAAGACTAGTTTTGCTACAATTACAAACCGTTACTCTCACCAACCGTTACCCCCAACCGCAACGTCAACTTCGACGTCGACGTACACGACCACAACCACGTCGTCGACGTCTATAACCAAGACCTCCAAGATGTACAAGAAATGCGATTGATCCGAAATATTTATATAAACACCCAGTTTAACATTTAAAATTCTATATTTCTTCAAAATTACTAAAAATGAATAATTACATTATCTTCTTATACCAACCACCCCAACCCAGTGTTGTCGCTTGGACGCAAATCCAGCAAGCGACAACACTGCCCCCACCCCCACCAGCACGTCTACGTCCGAAACAAGGACAAAGACGTCAACTAATCCAACAACTGTAACAACTGTTTCAGCAATTACAGCAACAGCAGCAACAGCAGCGTCAACAATAACAACAAAAATATAAAATTAAATAAGTCGTAAATATAACGATAATGATAAGAATTATTTTAATTAGAATTAATCAACTTTTTTTTATATACATACAGTATATATATATAGAGCAAATTCGGATTCGGCCATTTTCGGACATGCGTGCAATCTTTTGAATATACACTATAATACTATATATAATTTTTTATAAATTCAAGAAGTAAATACAAAATTTAATCCGTGAATATGATAGCATAACATTGAAACTACGATTCTGTAATCTCTTGTAATATGTAATATCTTAACAACTTAGGGCGATCTCCCGTTCCACACATTCTGCTGGACAGGTTCCGTGCATTTTTATAAAAGGAATCAACTGCGATCCCAAAGTCATTTTTCTATTTTCCTGAAATTCTGCTATTGTTCCAGATTCTGTATCGAATTTTCTGTTAATTTTTTTGGAAACTTGATAATTCTTGTCTTCCTGAACCAACAGTTTGACCGTACCGTAAGGTTAGATGTTTCGATGCATAAATCAGGCTTGGCGCTTGTTTTTGGTCCACACATTTCTAAATTCATTTTTTCGCGAGTTTGTATGTGCAGGTCCCCTTCATCGTAATTAAAAATTAGCAGATTTCTTGCAACATCATATACTGTACTTTCAACGTTTATATGAGTCTTTGTCGTGGACAGTAAAGATTTAGCAAGTTTGGAAACCCCAATTTATTATCTCTAAAATGTTTATCCTACACACAATGCTTCTTTTATTTCCTTTCAATCTTGGGAGGACTTTCTTCAAAAAAACTTTCGAATTTTTCACCGTAACTCTATTCCAAAAAACTCAAGTTTGTTATTACTCCATCGCGAGCCTGGAGTTGTGACACATTTTTTTGGCCTTTGACAACTTGTAGTGTTGAGTTTGTTAATGCTTGTCCTGATTACAGGTTTGATAACGTTTGGTTGTTTCTTAAAAAACAAGTATTTTTTGTTTTTACTACAAATGCGAAAAATACAGGAAACAGATGCATAGCTTGAAGCACTAATTAAAAATGTTGGGGAGGCTGTTTTACATATAATTTTGCTCTAACTCTAACCTGACCCGTCCAAATCAATATTATACTACACTAAAATATATCCGGCTTACATTTGTTCGGGGAGTATCGTGAATGAGTAATACTCTATTAATTTCATTTGATAATTTTATTTTGGGTTTTTTTATAAAATCAATAAATTTCATTAAGTGTATTTTGTAAACTGGTAATGTCAAGGTGCATTTAGTATTTCCAATTTCTTCAAGTAACTTTTTGGATTCAGATACACATTGGTAGAAGCAAATTGATTGAAATAACAAGCATTTGGTCAAAATTCAGTCTAGACCCATTACCAATAAAGAATTGACGAATTCGTCATCTCAACCATTGAAGTATAAAGTGGAACAGTGTTTGAACGTTCGTGTCAAACGAACAAAAAAAAGCGACGACTAAAAAAGTAAAAGGTAACAACGGCTGGAATTTTATTCACTACAAAATTTTCTACGCAGGTGAAGCAACTCGGAACTGTGAAGTTGATACTAGTCGGTGGCGTGGGTGTACTCTGGATTAGGAATTGTGATCGCTCGCTTAGCGAACACATTTTATTTTCGAACTGCATAGCTTGATTCAATTTTCCGCAAAATTAATTTTTCGTGTTAGTGAAAATTACTATGTAATAATCATCTTTTGCTTCAGTTGAGGAATATTTTGGCTCACCTGTTTTGATTTATTTATCCAATTCTTCGGAGAAATAATTTCTTACTTAAATTCGTCAATACGCATTAAATTTTCTAACATAATCGGATTTGACCCTACTAATACCAACATTCCGAAACTGAATCCATACTAAGAAGGCCAAGGAGAAATTCTTGCGATTTTACTTCGAGCATTTACTGTGTTATCTTGCGGCAGCCATATATTACACCGAACTTGATCGAAGAACAAATTATACTTACCGAAGCAAAATGTCCATTGTGCCCCGTATACATGTATATTGAAACTATTAGGGAGGAGAAAGTTGAAAGATCCAGGTCAAAGTCTTGTGACAATGATACTTCGCATCTGACATCAGTTGGTGGCTCTGGTAATTAATTCACGGGGCTTAAATTGACATAGTGCAGTAGTGATGGTAAATGACTTTAAATGATCCAAATGATCAATGACTAGTCATTTTAAAAGGTTGAATGACCTAACTAGTCATTTTAAAAAGTCAAGTGATCTCACAATATTCTTTATCCAATAAAATTAAAATTAAATTTTGTGACGTCATTATAAAAATTAATAAAAATGACTCACTGAAACTCTATTGGTTGAAAATAAATCACATGAAAAATGATCTAAATGATCTAATGACTAATGATCTAGATCATTTCGAGGTCATTTACCATAGAATATACTTAAAGAGATTTTTATTTTTAATAAAAAATATATAATATTATTAAAATTATAAAATTATATATAAGTTTATTAATAAAATATAATAAAATCAAAATTTTTATCTTATATAATACTAAAAATTATAATTTAATAATAAAATAAATTATTTTAAAATTTTTAAAAAAATTACACGAATAACTAACTTTATTCTTTAAGATAATTTTTATTAAATTACTAATCAAATATTTAAAAAAAGTTTCAGATAAAAAATTATAAATATTTAAACTTGATTATTTTTTATATATTCAATTCAAATTTGAAACAAATTATATAAATATTTATTATATAAATATGACTTTGTTAATAAATATTTATTATAATTTAAATTAATATTAAATTATTATAATATATAGTAATAATCAAAAATAATATAATAATATTAAAATTTATTAATTAAATATAATAAAATATAAATTTTTTTCTTTATATAAATGTTTTCAATTTTATTAATA
>CAJVPL010001644.1:0-12624 GCA_910591945.1 Ambispora gerdemannii | reverse complement strand
GTTGTCAAACTGATAGATGAATATTTTTCTCCTGACGGTTCAAAAATGAATTAGAAAAAAATGCTCATAATCCCTCGTTAAAAGAAAAAAAGTTAATGACTGAGATATTGGAAAAATCGTTAGAGAATTATAGCAAAGATAGAAAATCGTAACCAAAAGAAAAAACTTGTTTTTTCAGTGAAGCGTTGAAAGAGTTAGCATTAGAAGAGGGTGTTTTATTGTAGAAGTGTTGAAAAATATGAAAAACAGCGAAAAAATTTATTTTATAAAAATAAGATAATAGTATAAGTTATGAAAAACGAGCAAAAAAAAGCAAAATCATTCCGACCAACTTTTGCAAAAAACTGAATATCAGAAATATTTGGAAGAACTGGAAGACCCTAATTATTCGGGCGGTTCTTGGGCTTTACCGGAAAATCCTACTCCTTTGGAACAAGCGAAATATGAGATTTGCCAAAAATTAATCAGATACAAAAGAAATAATAAATTAACTACTGAAAAATTGGCTCAAAAAATTAAGTTAAGTAAAGCCGAAACCGAGGACATTTTATATTGCCGCATTGATTATTTTACTTTGGATAGATTAATGGATTATACTAGCAAATTATTCTCCCCTTGCCAAGTAAAAATCACTATTGAAAAAAAAGAAGTTGACAAAACCATTCATGTCCGCCGTGCCGTTTAGTCTAATTGAAGATAAATTTTCTGACAAATATCAAGAACAACACTGGACTTATTTAGTTAATTTTGTCCTTATTTTTAACGAACAAAAATAGACAAAATAACCATCACCGATTATACTTGAAAGAAAAAAGGTCGCGAAAAGATTAGTAAAGAATTAATTTTAGATATTTTTAAAGAAAAATTAAATGGCAAAGACGCCGAACCAGAACCCAAAAAAAATCCTGCTTGGAAAAGAGACCACTATGTTTTGAAAAGAATTGTGTTTGGAGAGGAAAAGTATAAATTAGTATTTTGATTTAAGGATGGAACTGATAACCATTTATGAGTAAAAAATTGTCATCAACAAGACTAGTTTTGATTTCAGCAATTTATTCAAATTCTCCGTAAGTTTCTTTTAGTCCTTTGGACAATACTCTGTATTTCACCACCGCTCAATTTCTTTTTTTTCTTGTTCGTTGGCTTGGTCTCAGTTTTTAATTATGGATTTAGCAAGGAAGATTTTGACTTGTAATTGAATGGAGTTGAGTTTTTTCTTTTTCATTAATTTTTGACTAACTTTTGGCTTTCTAAGGTAGCGGTTGGATAATTTTTGCTTCGGTTTTTAATTGGTTTTGCTGAATTAGGGTCTTCAAGTGCCGATTTTCAGAGTTTAAATTATCATTTTCCGTCTTAATTTGGACTAATTGCTGTTCCAAATTTTTAATTTTGGCTAACAAAATAAGTTCTGTTTTGATTATTTTTTTCCCTTTTGTTAGGGTTAACGTTGGTTGTTGACTGACTTGTAGTTGATCGTTTTTTTTGTTGGTGTTAGTTAGGAAAAATTTCTCCTGAGATTTTGGCGGAATTGCGTTAACTAATTTTGCTGGTCTTTTTTTAAGTGTTTTTGGAACTGATAAGGAATTTCCTGCTGAATTAGTTTTTGTGATAAAATTGCTGGTTCTTGTTCTATAAAAATGGGTTTGGGAGTTTTTGGCAGTTGAGGAAATAAAAAATCTGTGATTACTTTATTCAGCGGAGCAAAATTTGCTGCGATTGATGGTTTGGGTGGATTTTTCTTTTGGGAAGACTTGGGTCTTTCTAACCATTTTTTACCAGCCAAGATGGAACCTGCATCATCATTGGGTTCCTGATAAATATTTTGCCAGTAAAGAGCGGTAGTGCGAATGCTGGAATGACCTAGTAATTTTTGTAAAAGTGGCAGCGGTAAACCAGATTCCGCTTGATAAGTAGCAAAAGCATGGCGTAAAGTATGGGGAGTTAGTTCGATACTTTGACTAATATTCAATTCTCGCTTAACTTTTTTTAAGAAATGGTAAAAGTTTCAGCGATTAGTTTGGTTCGGTTGCCAATTGTTTCTTTTCAGTTGGTTAATGACATCCTTGGGGATGTAAACAAATCTCTCCTTTTTGCCTTTTGTTTTTTTTATCCGATATAAACCCATTTTGGTTTTATTTGCCAAATCAAAACTTGTTGCTTCACTTATTCGCAAACCGAATTTATGGCATAACAGAAAACAGCAAAAATGCGTTCCCCTTTTGCTTTCTTTGCGTTGATTAGGGATATCATTGATTTCCTTACTAACTTTTGCTAAAAGTTGTTGCGTAGGGAGCATATAAGGGAATTTTAAGTAAAAAACTCTCTATGAGGAGTATTGTTCAAAGCCTTTTGCTCATTCTTTAACTTTGGCCTTGCCTGAATATCTGATTAACACTATGGATTTTTGGTTAAAAATATTCTTTTTTTTGGTGGATGTTTGGGAACTCTTTGCCTGCCCCCTTTTTTTTCATCCGCAAAACTTTTTCTAGGAAGAACATCAACCATTCCGAACCTTACAAAAAAGAAAATTAAAAATAAAAGAAAAGGCAAAAAAAGGGCAAATTTGGGACTTAATGGTTATTTTTACTTATTTTAATAAGTAAGGTGTAAAAATAGGGCAAAAAAAATGACATAGTTCACCCTCCGCCTCTTTTCGAAACTAAAATAAATATATAGGTTTTGGTTCCCCTATATAAAAGTTCTCATTTCAAGAGGTCGGCAAGTTTAAGATTTTTCAGTTACGGCCTTACCCGATAAGGCATTTCGGCTCTTACTCTAACTTGATTATAAGTTTCGGAGCCGTCTTGTTAGGTTTACGGTTGATTATTGCCCTTATTGAATAACCTTAATAAGTTTAAATGGCAACTTAAATTTCCGTATTACGCTCGCAACCAGTTTAGTTTTTGTTTCCTATGCTGGTTGTGGGAATAATGAGTTAATTTCCCAAGTAGATAATAAATTATTTATTGCCTAGTTTGAAAGTTAATTCTCTCAGAAAATAAAAGTGGGATTTTTTGCTGAAAATATTCTCCTCCTTTTTTGAAACAAAACAAAAAAACTCCCTCCTGTATTCTTAAAAAGTCATAAAAAGCGACAATAACTTCTTCCTTTTTTATAAATCTTTTAATTTTTTGTCAAGGAATAATCTGAAAATTGTTTGTTCCTTGGGCATTTTGCGAAATTCCCATAGTTATTTATTCTTTCTAGTCAGTCAGACTCGGAACTAGGGAATTTCGCTAACTCTAAACCGACTGACTAACTAGGAACAATAGATAACTCTATATATTATTACATTAAATTAGCATTTGGTAATATGGTTTATTAAACTTGTTTTCTTTTGCGAGGGATTATGAGCATTTTTTTCTAATTCATTTTTGAACCGTCAGGAGAAAAATATTCATCTATCAGTTTGACAACTGGCTCTCATAAATCAATTTCAAAAGCATTTTTTTTTCCTTGTAAGACCATAGCAATGCGTTCTAGTCCTGCTCCCGTATCCACACATTTTTGGGCTAATGGCAAATATTCCTCTCCTTTATGATAAAATTCAGGGAAAACAATATTACAAATTTCAATAAATCTTTTGTTATCTAATTCTTCAATTTTGTTAGGCAAACCTTTTTCTGGTTGAAAATCATAGTAAATTTCGGTATTAGGACCACAAGGGCCATCGCCCATATCCCAAAAGTTAGTTTTTTTGCTGCCAAAAAGTATGTGGCTATCTTTTACTCCTTGTTTTTTTCAAACTTCACAACTAACTTTATCATTCTCTCAGACCGTAATAAAAAGATGTTGCGGATTCATATTCAACCATTTTGGCGAAGTAAACCATTCTCAGATAATTGGAATAACTTCTTCTTTAAAATTACTGCCAATTGAAAAACACCCCAGCATTTCAAAAAGAGTTTGGTGATAAGATCGGGCGTTAATATTCGCCAAGTCATCAGTGCGAATTACTCGCTGACAATTAACTAAATTGCGAGCTGGTGCCAAAGCAGGATTATTGAAATATTTTTTTAGAGTGGCAACACCGGAATTAATTCATAGCAAAGAAGGGTCATTTTCAGGAATAAGTGAAGAAGGTTCTAACAAAAGATAGCCTTTTTGCTGAAAAATGTCTAATCAACTTTGACGGACATAATTAATAGTAAATTTATTTTTTTGTTCCATTATTTAATTTTTTTATTAGCTTATTATTTATTATTCAATTTGTCTTTAATTATTCCTCAAACTTCCTTAAATACTTCTTCTTGGTTTCTGTCAGCCTTAATTATCTGAATTCTTCCCGGAAAATAATTTTTTAACTCTAAATAACCATTACGAATTACCTGATGAAATTCCAATTTTGCATTATCTCAATTATTTGGTTCTTCACCTGTTTCTCGCTGTCTTTGGTTTACTCTTTTGGCAGATTTGTTTGGTTCAATATCTAAAACAAAAGTTAAATCAGGAAAGGGAATGTCAATATTATTCTTTCAAATTTCAATTAATTTAGTAATCGGGAGTTTGCCCCTAATTCCTTGATAAACAAAGGTGCTATCAATATAGCGGTCTATTAGAACTGTTTTACCTGCTTTTAAATTGGGTTTAATAATGGTTAAAGCATGCTCGTTATGATTAGCTGTAAACAGGAAGAACTCCGTCCAAACATTAGTAATTAATTTTCTGCTGACTAAATTTTCGGTAACCAAATCTCAAACTTTTTGTCCCAAAGGGGTGCCACGGGGCGATTGAGTAGCCAAAGAATTAGGAATTTTCTCATTCAGTTTTTTAATTAAAGTAGATTTGCCACTACCATCTATGCCTTCTAGGGAAATTAATAATGCTTTTTTATTCATATTTTATTAGGTTGTTTTTTTGCAGAGATTTAAGCACCTGAGGAAGAAAGGTTTTGCTGGCTTCGGAACTTAATTCGTTAGCCTGTTGATAGGTAAAGAACTTAATATCTGATACTTCAGAATTTTGTTTAACAATTTTTCCGTTAAAATCATTAGTTTCAAAGAGATGAGTTTTCCATCATTTTTGGCGATAATAAATTCACTCTACGCATAACAATTCTAAATTGTTTATCGTCAGATTAGTTTCCTCAGCAATTTCTCGGATAGCGCATTCAAGGGGAGTTTCTCCTTCATCTATTGTTCCTCCTGGTAAGTTTCAACCTTTACCAATGTCATAGACCATTAGAAATTTGTCGTCTTGTCAAATAACCACTCAGGCGTTTTCTCCCTCAACTCTATTGTATTTTTGAGAAATTTTCGTTAATTTAGCAATGGGAACATAATGCCAACGACAATAACTACCATATTTTTCTACTCCCCCAACATAATCGCTGGATTTTTCGGGCAATTTAATTAACTTTCACTGGCTTTTGACGGCTGGTTGTTGACAAGTTTCAATTTGGCATTTGGTTGTTAATTTAACCACCTGTTCGGCCACCGCCAATAAATCAGCGGTCGTAGCAAAAGGTTTGTTAGCAAAATAGTTTCAATCTAAGCCAGTCACTATTATTTTTTTACCCTGTTTGGCTAATTCTTCTAAATAAGGCACTATATCAGACTTAAAAAAGTGTATTTCATCAATAAAAATATTTTCCTCTTGTTCTTTATATTGTTCTATTTCGGCAATATCAGTAATAGAAATGGCCGCGATTTTTTCTCCGCTGTGAGAAATTATATCATTCAAACTATAGCGCTTATCAATAACAGGCTTAAACACTAAACATGGTTGGTAATTTTTGCACTGATGATATTTTTCAGTTAGCAGACTGGTTTTGCCAGCAAACATGGGACCGGTAATTACGGTAAGAGAACCTATTTTTGTATTTTCCAGACTTTTATTCATGCTGAAAATTCTCTTTTTTTAAATCACTTAACGAAGTCTTAATTAACAAGACCTTTTGGTGGTGCTTAATAGTCGAATAAAAAGGGGCAATGACAATTATTTTATCATTATTTTCTATTACACTTTTGAGAATATTAGGATTATCGTCTATTACTACCTCGCAATCAGGAGCATTTTCTTTAATTCATTCGCTTTTACTCTGACCTTTTCCTTCACTCTCAAATCCCACCAAATTTAACGAACAATTGGAAAATTTACCAAAAGTTTCTCGAAATATTTTTTTCTTGCGGGGATCGCCGTCTAGAAAAGCCCTTTTGTCATAAGCCGAGAGGAAAATTACTTCTACTTTATTTTCTTTGACTAACTTTAACAATTCTTTGGCTAGAGTAAGGAAAGGAGCATTTTCGTAAAAATCAGATTCATTTTTTATTTTGTCAATTTTATCTTTGATACTTCTCGGACCAAGAGCAAAACCATTACTCCCGCTCAGGCAACTATTTATCATACTTTTATCGGTATAAATGGAATGACTGCCATAATTAGAAAAACGAATAGGAGCATTGGGTCAAAAATCTTGAAAAAATTCTTCAAATTTGGTTCCATTTGGTTTTCATCAAGGTGCATCATAATAGGCACCTTCTCGTTCCGATAATTCATAGTATACTTTTGGTTCGAGGGTCTGTATCACTTCATCTCAATCACAAACAACTTTCAATTTTTTAGGAGTATTCTTAAAATGGTTGTAAAGGCAATCAATTAAATTAGGATTTGATTTTTTTCCTTCCATATTAATTAATTTTGATAAAATTGAGATAAATGAAAGAAGATGCTGCTTTAATTATCATTTCTGGAGTGAGTGGAGTGGGAAAAAGCGAAGTAATGAAAAGACTATTAACCTATCCTGAATTAAACAGTCAAAGGCTAATTACCACTACTACTCGCTTACCAAGGGTCGGAGAAATAAATGGTCAAGACTATTATTTTGTTAGTCGAAAAGAATTTATTGAAGGAATTATTAATAATCAATTTTTAGAATACGTCGAATACAACGATAATTACTATGGAACTTCGCTAAATAGCTTGAAAAAAAGTTTGTTAAGAAAAAATGTCCTTTTGATTGTTGATGTCCGTGGATTTCAAAAGATAAAAGAAAAGAGAGTAGGCAAAGTTATTTCCTTTTGACTACAACCACCTAACCGTGATAAATTAATATCTAACTTGCGAAAACGAGGCGAAAAGGAAGTAGAAATTAAAAAACGATTGGCTATTGCCGAAAGAGAAACGCCATTCGCTAAGGAGTATGATTATATTATTACTGTTAACGATAATTTAGAAGAAGTAGCCGCAGAAATTAAAAAGAAAGTTCTTGACTTAATCTAATTTATTTTTCCCTAGTTTTCGTTGTCTTACTCGCAAAATAATAAACCCTATAATCATTAGTGGAACCACAATCAAAGTAGTAATTCCGATAACTTTTGTTCAAGAAGTTCCAGGTTTTTCTTGTTTGTTTTTTTTAGTATTCTCCACAACATCACTTTGTGCGGCCTGTTTTTGTTCGGCAATTAAATCTAGTAAAATTAACTTTCTTCTCTCAATATCATCAGGGTCAATCATTCCTTTAATCATTTTTTCAAAGTCCTTATTTTGTCCCAATTCGTAATCTCCTCCTTGTAATTCTTTCTTAATTGTCTGAATAGCCTCATCAGCAATAGCCGATAATTTTTCCTTTTTCTTCTCGGCCACTTTGGATAATAAATTATTTTCAAAAGCAGTAATATCCTCAATTTTGTCCAAACTATTTAATTTTTCTTCTAATGTTTTGTACGGAGCAAAAAGTTCGGTTGGTAGTTCGCTCTCTTCTACTACAAGTTTTTTATGACCTTCTTTCAAACTATCTTTAGTCTTCTTAATGGCACTTGTTCTTGAGTCCAAAATTATTTTTTGGTTTTTTATCTTACCGCCAAAAGTTTTGTCGTTTTCCGCCATTATCAACTTTTTTAATTTTTCTAACTCCACATTTATTCCTTGCTGGTCTTTACCTTTAAAATTATCTTTTCAATTACTTCCAAGAACACTTTCAGGCAAATTACTGTCTTGTAAATTTTTTTCTATTTCTTGAATCGCTGCGTCAATAGCCGCTTGACTTCGGGAAGCAGAATCACCTATTTTGGTCATTAATTTTTGCTTTTCTTTGTCAATTTCCGAGTTTTTATAACTATTAAGAAGGTCTTTTCAATACTCTCCCAAAATGATATTTTCCTGACTTTTCAATCCTGTTTTATCTAATTCACCTTCAATTAACTTGACAGCATCAACAATAAGAGTTGTTCGTTTCGTTTGATAGTCATTTATTAATGTTAGTAAATCATCCTTTTTATTCGTGATGACTACTCCCTTTAAATTTCCAAAAAGGGATTTTAAATCATGAGTTATAGGAATGTCATCCCGAAAAGTCTTTAAATTAAATTCTTGTAATTTTTTTTCAATTTCGTTAATAGCGTCCTTTCTGGCCTGAATATCAGGAGAAGGTGGGGGAGGGTTAGGTCCGCCATTATTTTTCTTTTTGTTTATTAAATCAATAGCCTCTTTAAGTATGCCATCGAATTCTCCTGGTTGAGAACTACTAACTTTGTTTCAAAATCCTTCTTTTTCTGGAACATCAAGTTTATCTCAGCCATTCAAATTATGTAAGCGATTTTTAATGAAATCTTGTCGTTGCTGGTCCAGAGACGACCCAGAACCGGAATATCCCAATTCTCTTCGAACTAATTCTACAAAACTTCAAGTATTTCTGGTATCGGTCCCTAAATGTTCTTTCATGTGTTGTTTTCAATTATCTCAACCTTTTTTATGGGCTCGACAATCACCCACGGGACAACCCAATTTTTTGAAAATTCCATCTTTCTTTGGAGTGCCGTCTGCATTCAACGCTGGCTCTTCTTTCATAGTTGTTGGGTGCATTCTAGTTTGAATGCCTTCTTCATCATTAATCTCTGTTATCCTTTTTCCAGTATTTTGCAAGGCTTCTTCTACCGATATTATATGATCATTCGCGATATCATCAAATTCGGCAGTTCTTCAACTAGTTAGTTGGCGGACAATTCTTTGCCCTGCTTCATTAATTCTATCCATGGCTTGCTGAAACTCGATTCATCTATTTTGAAAGTCTTGCTGAGGCTTTTTTATTTTGTCTTGTCAATTTAGGTCAAGCCTATTTCGGACATTTGGCTTTTTTTCTGCTTCTTCTTGCACTAATTCAATAGTGAAGTCGACACTTTCCTCAATTTTTCTCACATTTTTCCTTTTTATTTTTTCCTCATTTTTTTGGTTAGCAATTATTTCTAACTCTTGATGAAAACTCGAGACAAAATTTACCAATTCCCAATTTTCTGTAAAATTTTTTACTTTATTTTGTCAATCAACATACCTTCCTCCGCCTATTCCCCTAATATCATCGTCGGTAATCTTGGTGCTGCCATCAATCGAAGCACCATCCGCATCCTCAACATTACCATTATTAATAAGAGTAACAAGGGCTTGTGATATTTCGTCTAATCGGCCACCATTAGGGGCTTGATGTTGTCAACCAGAAAAATTATCACTATCGTATTTTAAACGGAAAATTGGGTCATCGCCAATTTTTTTTTGGGCTTCTTCCACTTTCAAGTATTCTTCATTTCGGCCAGCTCTTTTGTGAGAAATTTTCTCCCTTTTGGCCTTGGTTCGGAGTTGGGCACACGTCATAGCCAAAAATTCGGCTTCATTTGTTAGTTGAAGGATTTCGTAATATTTTTCTACCATATGTTATTTAATTAAGAGAAAAACACTAATCATTCCTCTTCCATTACTGTTTTTTTTTTTTTTTTGCAATTTCTGTCATAATGCTTATTAAATTAATTTCTAAACTCTTAATATATTTTAAAGTTTTTAAAACTTAGCTTCAGCTTGCTTCTGATATTGCTCTATGCCCAAGGCTTTTTTTACTGATTCTTTAATTATTATTCGGTTTTGTCTAATCCGCGACTACTAAATCTACTCATCATCTTTTCAAAATTATCTTCTTTTATTCATTCTAATAAACTATTGAGTAAACTAGGCATGATTTTCCTTATTTCTTCTTGTTCCGATTGAGAAAAATTGTTTAAAACTCAATCCTTAATAAGAAAATTCCTATCATAACCAATACCAATTCGCAACCTTTTAAAATCCTTACTTGCCAATAATTCAATAATATTTTTCATTCCATTATGCCCTCCGTCAGAGCCTTGACTACGATAACGAAATTTCCCTAATGGCAAAGCAATATCATCATAAATTACTAGTAAATTATCCAGAGATATTTGAAAATAATTCAGAAAGGAAGAAATACATTCACCAGAATTATTCATATAAGTTTGGGGTTTGAGAAGAATATAGGTACTGGTTTGACAATATAGCCCGTTGAATTTTTTTTTGTTTAATTCGACATTTAATTCCTTAGCCAATTGGTCGATAACCTCAAAACCTAAATTATGCCGAGTATTTTTGTATTCTTTACCGGGATTACCCAAGCCAACAATTAGTTTCATTTTTTATTAACTTTTTCCCGAAAGAGTTGGATCATTATTTTTCAGAAATTGCAAAGTTTCTTTTTTGCTCTTAAAAATTTGAACCTCGGGCTGAGCGAGAACAGCCAGTGAGAAACCCAACGGGTAAACAGTTTTCTATCCACTGCCTGACTTCTTAGGAGAAAATAATTGCAATCATTACTGCTAATTTTACTTTTATCAAAAACGATATACCAATCCTTTCCATTACTAATTTTTTGGTCTAATTTATCTTTCCTTCATTCTCCTGTTATATCCTTTCTATCTTTGTCTTTTTCTCTAAAAGCAATTCAATCCTTTTTTTCTCCCAATAATTTAGTTAAATGTTCGGAAAGTAGAGGAGTTAAAGCCCTAGCATTATTAACCTTTTTTTCAATCCAATTATGTTCTAATTTAATTGCTCCTACTTTAACTTCTTCCCCCGAATTAAAAACAAAGTATTTTTTGAGGTCTAATCTTTTTCCGGAAAGATATTTTTCTAATTCCTGTTCTTGGGAAAGTGAGGATGAACTATCTTTATTTTGAGTTAATTTTCAAATAATTAATCCTCCTCCTGTCAAAACAACAACGATTAACAAAATAATTATTATTCTTTTTTTCATATCACATTAGTATCTATTTTTAATATTTTAGATTTTTGCTGATTTTAACAGTTTTTCTAATGCTAATTCTTTCGTTTTAATTTCACATTTTCAGATCGGAATTGAACTAGGAGGAAGCTTTTCTTGGTGATAATAATCACAATGTCCAGCATTAATTTTACCACAACTTTCCGATCAATGAAAAAGTGGTATTTGATTGCTTCAAGTAGTAATAAATCATTCTCAATTTTCTTTATCGGCACTAATTTGGGAAGGATTAGCAACCTCGTGAGTATTGTCTCAAACCAAGGGAAAGGAAATTTTGTATTTTTCCAAACAATAAAGGTGAAATTTGTAAAGATTATTTGAATTTCAAAAGCCACGCGATTCATTCTCGAGACAAATTTTTGCTAACACATAAGCGGGTAAATTCATAACTGATTCGGCGGCTCATTGAAGATATTTTTCTTCTCCCAAACTTTTCACTAATTCGCTTTTAGAATTAAGATGAACAGTAATAACTGCTTCTTTTGATATTAATTCTAAAATTTTGGCATGATAAATTAATTCGGCTTGGGAATTTTTTCTTATTATTTCATCGTTGGCGGATAAACTAACAAATTGCGAAGGATGCATTGAAACAGCAATTTTTTTCTCGATTATGATTTTTTTTAATTCTTGGCAAAGGCCCAGGATTTTTTCCTCTTCTAAAACTAACTCATAATTCATCTTTGCTTTGTCAAAACTTTTTAAAGTGGCTAGCGGTATTAAATTGGAAGTAATTCGGGAATGAACTACTCGAGCAGGAAGATTATTGAGAGTAAAATTTACTATTTTGAGATTATGTTCAATGATTTCTAGATATTTTTCTCAGGTTGCTTTTGGACCAAGATTAATTAAATCTTTTTCCAGAGCGGTTTTGGTAATATCGCGGTGTCTAATTCCTTTTTTTTCATGACTACGTAAGGTGCTAATTAGACCAAATTTATAACAATTACTTATTTCGGACAAATCTATATAACTTAATTTTATGGCGCTCCGGGAAGGATTCGAACCTCCGACGACTTGTTTAGGAAACGAGTATTCTATCCACTGAATTACCGGAGCAGATTAATGAGTTTTATAATACCAAATGAGAAAAATAATATCAAAAAAAACAAAAAAAGAGCCAAAAAATTTAGCAAAAGGCACTTGTTTTTATCTGTTTCAATAGCACATTTTTTACAAAAATATCCTGAATATAATCATCAACTCCTATTATGAAAGCGAGTGTGATTCTAAATTGGTGCTCTCTTTTTTCAGACTATTTCCTTTTTTGAAATGTTTTTGTGGCATTTTTTACACAGCATAGTTTAAAAAAATTTAATCAGCATTTGCTTTTTCCAGATAAGAAGTGAGTAAATCAAAAAGTTGTTGAAAACTATTATCGTTGTTTATTGTGTATTGTCAATCATTTCCCAAATTTCCGTTATGCCCTTTATTTTTATAATCTTGCAATTGGTATTTTTTGATTAATTTCAAACTAAAATTATTGTTAGCTAATTTATTAAGGTAAACAAAAAAATGATTTTTTCTAGGACACGAAGTCAAAACTGGAATTCCATTCACGCTATATT
>CAJVPL010001643.1:0-12629 GCA_910591945.1 Ambispora gerdemannii | reverse complement strand
GTTGAAATGGCAATTCTTGAGAAAGGACATGTCCAAATATGATCAGTAGTTTCCTCGCAGCCAAGACATCTTGGACAGAGATTATCAGAGTAAAGCTGTGGCCAAAATTTGTGAAAATTGGAAAGTGTGGGTAGTAAATTATGTGTGCTTTTGAGGCAAAAATTGCGAAAGGTCGATTTGAGCGAAGACGCGTGCATGGAGTGGATGCCTTGATCTCGATTCCATGTAAGATGGGTGGCGTTCCAGTCAATTGTATCAGTGAACCCTTTATTCAGCAAGGGATGAATATTGGAGGAGAATTACCAAAGAAGTTTGAATGAAATATGATCTTGAGTTTTGAGAGTTCTCCTAATGTTGTTAATAATTGGAGTAGAGTGATTAAAAATAGGATAAAAATTAATGTCAGGTAATTTGTAGAAGTTAATAGAGAAGGGAGAGGCGTGACATGCGGATTTAGCTAGAGTATCTGCAAGTTCATTTCCAGGATTTTTTGAGTGTCCTTTTACTTTGATGAGAGTGATATTTAGTTTATTATTAGTTATAGAGTCGTTGATAATTTTCCAATATGGCCAGTTGGTGTATTGGAGAGTTTTCCTGCTGCTAAGGCTGTTTTTGTTATCTTTTATCTTGTTAAGAAACATCAATTATCGTCATAAACACTATTTTAGTTATAATATTCAAAGTAAATTGCTGTGAACACAGTCACTATTGCCATTTTGAAATACTTTTATACGCAAAAGCTAAAACGATAACAGTCTTTTTGGTGTCCCCTCTGTGGAGACAAATTTGAAAAAGAAAACCTGGATCCCACACAATCTGGAAGTATAGAAGTAGAATGACAATTTCAATTACTCTTAATAATTAGAAGTCATATCTGAACCAACATATAATATTGTCAATACCATAATTAAAACTGATTTCACAGCTCAATAACAAGATCAATTACAACAATTACTTGATAAATATACTAACTTGTTTGATACTGTTGTGATTAGATATTTTCATAATCACAAATGATTATCTCACATGATCGCTTCACATGGTCACTCTGAATGATCATTCTAAATGATCATTCCAACTAATCATTTCAAGCGCTCTGAATGATCATTGCAAATGATCATTCCAAATAATCATTGCAAATGATCATTGCAAACAATCATTCCAAATGCTCTGAATGATCATTCCAAATGATCATTTTATAATTATCAAATACTTATAAATACAGCTTGTATCTTAGCTTAGAAAAGTAACAAGTAACAAGTTAGAAATTAATTCAATTTTATATTCTTTTAATAATCCTTTAGATAATATTTTTATAACCTCTCATCTTAATTGCAAAGTTATTCTTGTATTTGTTTTATAATCTCTCATCACTATTGCAAAGTTATATTATCTTATATATTCTTGTATTTGACCTCTCGTCTATATTGTGAAGTCAATAATAATATTGAGTTAATAAAAGAAAATTATATTTTACTTGTTTATAAACTAAATTAAAAAGAAATATTCAACTTATTATAAATTGAATTATAAAAGATACACAATTACCTTTGAATCTTTCTAATCTCATTCTAGCTGACCAACAAAATGAACATACATTACTTACCTTTAGATAACTTAGTAAACTCTCCCAACTTAAAGTTATTTAATACATTAACTCTCCCACCTAACTCTATTATATGTACTCTCGTGACAGAATCTAAAGTTATATTAAAATGATAACAATATAAATACAGCTGGTCTTGTAATTATAAAAAAGCAAGTTATAGCAATTAGTTCAATTAATAACTTAAATAAAATATCTTTAATAAAATATCTATTACTTAATTATTTTATTATTAATATACAAAATTTAACTAAATAATATATTATTATAATAATAATAATTATTACATATTATTAGACATTCAATTAAATTGCTATAAAATATTAGTACTATATTTATTAATAGTAATAATATCCTATTTTATTTATTAAAATAAAAAAAATATATTATATATTAATCTTAAAGTAACTGAATTAAAATTATTAACTAAAAATATAAATAAATAATTGGTTGAATTTACAATTAATAATAATATTAAAAAAGTTTTAAAAATTAAATTATAATAATATTTATATTATAAGAATATAATCAAATTTCTTTATAGTTACCATTCTTAGAAAAGCAAAATTTGGTGATTATAGAAAGAATGTGACTATAGAGTGATTTTTTTACTATATTTATATGTAAATAGAAAAATAAAATAATATAATTATAAATAAATATAATTATAAAAAAGTTTGATTATATCTATTAAAAGTTGAAACTCATAATAATATATTAATCTATTTTTGAAGATTTCTTGTAGTATTTGACAGAAAATTTTAATGAGTATTAAAGCAAATTTGAATTTTTATGCAAAAATACTAAATATTTTGCACTAAAAGATTTGATTTATAATTTTATTCCTTTAATTTTGAATATTTATATATTATTTTTCTAATTTGATAATTTTAATACTTACTTAAAATCTTGTTTTTATATATAAATAATATTTTACAAATTTAATTACAAGAATTATATTAAAATATTATTAATATTTTTTTCAAATATATTTTATTGAAAATTAAATAATCATTCTATTTTAAAGATTATTAAAGCTAAAATTTTAAAGTTTTCAGATATAATTATAGAAATATTTTATAATTTTTTATATTAAAATATACAAAAATATACTAAGATACAATAGATAATTAAATATAAATATTATATTAACTAATTATATTTAGATAATAATAAATTTATAAAAAACTATACATATATATTTACATATTGAACTTTTGAATAAATATTTTCATGATAGAGATATTTAACTAATATCTATATTATATTTGTATTTCATATACATGATTTCATCAAATTATATCACTTCAAAATTACTATATAGTGCATTTTCTTTTATCTAATAAATAAGCTCTCACTATTACTAATAAATGATATATTTACTTAATATAAAACAGTTCTAAAATAATATAGTATTAATATTTTTATTAATTTAGTTAATATTTAATAATACAAAATATAAATATATTAATAAATATAATAGTTATGAATTAATCAATTAATATACAATCAAATCTCTCTATAGTTATCATTCTTGAAAAAGCAAAATTTGATAACTATAGAGAGAATATAACTATAGAGAAATTTGACTATACAAATTTCATTAATAATAAATAAGAGATAATTTATTGGCTAACTAGATTTTTATTATAATCAATTGATAATACTCAAGACTTTATTTTATGTTGTATTTATATAATTTGAAATATATTAATATAATAAATATATTTAATATAATTAATATTTTTGATATAACTAACTTAATGAATATTTTAAATATAATAGATATAATAGATATTTTGAATATATTGAATATATTATTAAGAAGGTATAAAATTATAAAATTATAATTAAGAAATTAATGAATTATGAAATTAAAATAAAAAATTAAGAAATTATAAATTGTAATAATGAACAATCTATAAATATTCTACTCAAGATATTATATTTTTTACAAAGAAAGTATATGTTTTCTTTTGCAATATTTTTCAGAAATTTATATACACTTGATTTATAATAATTTATCATTAATATTTTTATTATAAATTATTATGAATCTGAATCAGTCTTCAAAGAAAGGCAAGCAGAAAGTTAATGATATTGCCATTTTATTAATAGTAATAAAAATGCCAAAAGCATAATTATCTCATTTTTCTTTGAAGTTTAATACTTTACATAAGTCAGATTTATTTTATTATTGTGATATAACTAATTGTTCAATCACTTTATTAATTAACACAGTCTGATTAAAATTTTAGCTTGTTATTATACTTATCACAATTTTTGCTATACTAATAATAGATTCAAGTGTGTGTATTATTTCTCATTCTTATGGAATAAAATTAATAAACATGTTCAATCTTTATTAGAACACTTACAATATTTTAAGAAAAAACAACATGAAAAAGTTAAAGATCCAGAAAATAGCATTCCTTGTGATGGTGATGAAAATGAATCTGTAAAATATATAGTATTTATATTAGATGAGGCATTGAATAAGTTCTAATAGCAGTAAATATAATTTTTTATTATTATAGTTAGCAGTATTTTGATTTATTGAATTTTATTTTTTATTATTATTATTAAATTTCTTTTTGTTATTCTTTTCATTTTATGTTTTTGGCTTTTAAATAAATAACAATACATATCATAAACCAATAGTTTTAAGCATCACCAACTTTTTTAGTGTTAATTATAAGTAAAAATTATAATGATCTAATCTAATCTTTATGATTATTTGATTTGAAAAATCCATTTTTTAGCTAAAAATGATTATTTTCCTTAGCACTAAATAGGTGCTGTTTACTAGTTTATTGTATGTACAGTATCGAATTACCAAATATGTATAATAGATTCCCAATCGATAAATCTTAGAAAAATCAATCGATCACACGAAACTGGTGGATTTTTCAGCATCGTTGCAAATTTCCATCACGATTATCAACAACGCTGCCGTAGATTTTTCAGCACAACATTATAAATTTCTTTGACGTACAGATAAAACAACAGGCTTCTCTTTTTGGTATACAGCTTGAAAATATGACCTTCTCCATGTCTGCTTTTGTCGAAATACAGCATTTGTCATCAATTTTTAGCGTCCTTTTCAGCATTTGTCATCTTTCAGCATCTCCTCATCATCTTTCAGCATCCCCTTTTTAAGATCATCTCATCATATTTCCATCAGTTTTCGATTCATTTTACATCAGTTTCTTTCATAGATCTTAAAGTGTTCAATATAAACATTCTTATTAATAGTCAAAGTAATATTAAAAGTAACAAACTAATAAAGAACAGAATTCACATTGCGTACAATTGTTCTCCAAGCAATAGAATAAAACTGTGTACAATTCTTCTCCAAGCAAAATACAGCTTGAATCTTTGCGTACAACTATTCTTAAAAGCGAATTATTGCTTGTAAAACTCTTCCCCCTTTTCCCCACGTCAGTCGTGATATCGTATTGCTTGTTGGTTAGTCCTTTGTACCAGAAAGGCGTAGTTTTGTGTAGAATCGCATTGTTAATGAAAAACCGTTTTTGTGTGATCATAATTATCGTTGTTATTTTTAAGAGTTTAAGCCTTTGGCTAGAAAAAGCAACGATTGTTAATAATATTTTTAAGAGTTTAAGGCTTTTGTCTATAAAAAGCAGTAATTAGGAAATCCCCCGAACGCTCTCCTGAAACACTTAGTCTCTCCTCCCCCCCCCCAAAATCAACATAATCAACGATATCCGTAGATATCGGCACAGGCTCTAGATACCGAAAAGAATATTGCTCCAATTCGCCCAAACAAAAAACGAAACAGCAATGTCATAATTTTTACCAGACAATTTCTATTTTAAAAGGTATCGGTATATCATAGAATGAGAAATAAAAACAAAAAGTACTAACGTTAACGCTAAATTGTTTTGATAGTTCGAAACGAATGCATATAAATTCGTAATCTACGATTACAAACTACTTGTTGTAAATTCAAATTTTTTACCTTTGAGACTAAACAGCTGGAATTTCGAATATCATTTTGAAAGCAATACGTATATCGAATTATATTTGAAAAAACAAATCAGATCAAAGTATATTTAATTATTCTATTTTTTATTTCGCTCTCTCCTTTCTTATCATTCTGGGATTAAAAACACGCCATATACATATTTCTTAATACCTCTTAATAACATTATAAATAGTAAATGGCGAAAAGTCTCGCACAAGCAAGTATCTTAAAAAATAAAAAATGCGCGCTCTCTTTTTCTGCGACGTTTTATATTTGTTTCAAAATACAAACGATTAAAATTTTCTGGGGGTTGCTGTTTTTAGCTTCATCCACGTCAAAAAAATGAGACTGAAGTCATGAACCAGACACAGAGTCTTGCAATTGTCAAGCAATTGCTAAAGACAAGTTTGAGTTCCATTACTTATTTGAGGCGAGTGTTTGGCACTTTGTATCAAGTGTTTATTACACCAATAACTTCGATCGATTTATAATTTCATAAGAACACAAATATTTTTAGAGGTCTCTTTCCGGAAGAGAATTACGAGGATTTTCAAGTTGGAAGTGAGTCCGGATCTTATTATTGTTTTTTCTTACAAGACAGTCTCACAAATAGCAATTTAATAGGTCTTGCTTTAAAACACCTCAAGCGCGATTACAGTCGTGAAGCGAACTCATTGTTAGATTGGCTGGTGAATATAAAACGATATAAAAGATGCCAGAATCCTTTTCCTATCTAACCTTGTATCTAACTTGATCAGGAAACCGGTATATTCGACGCATTAGCACACCAATATTTACGCGCGATCATATTCGGGATCTTTCTCGATCCAAACGAGCCAAACAAACTCGTCGAGTGTTACACTTTCAAACTTACATATCCACACGGCGAGCCCTTACTCCGAATAGAGAATCATGAGGGGCAGGTATTGGCGACCGTTGGTGGTGATAATAGTGGTAACGCAAGTCTGAATCAACAACATGCATTTACGATTGGTGAGATAAAAAAGTCTCTGCAGCAGCTGTTGCGTCGGTTGATTTTGCTTACTCAGACATTAAAGGTAGTATTTTTTTACGCTTATTCTTTATATCGGCTTAGGAATATTAGCGTTAGTAAAATTATGTTAATTTATTTAATTTTGCTTGATTAAGCCGTTGCCAGGTAAATTTAATTTTCCTTTTTTAAAATTTTAGCCGAATCAAATCTTGTTATATAAATTTCATTTATTTTTTTAATTAGACAATCGTTACATAGTAGTAAAGCTCCACTACTACGAAGATGTAACCCCGGCCAACTACGAGCCTCTGTTTTTTCGTGCTAGTTGCAGTGACCAAGAACGCTTGATCTTTGGCCAGAAACCCGAAAAAATACCAGTCGGCGAAGTAGAGACAGCTTATCATGGGTATAAAAATAAATGACTCACTAACTGGCTTGTTTTTAAAATTCACAAATAATTTTTTTATCCAATTTAATTTTAGTCTCAACTTGACAATTCAAACAATCGCCGACTCTACAACTCTAGAAGAACTGGATCAAGAGCCAAATACAGAATTCCGTATTTCCAATATAATCGATTCTTCGTCAATGATAATCGAATCGCCTAGTGGTAATGCGAAAAAACAGCCAAGCATCGAAAAATGGAGTGCAGAATTAGACTTGGATGAAGACGAAACTTTTATGTTTAATACGACCGCGACATCTGCCTCTACTCCTATTCCTGTCCATCAACTTCCACGTCTTGGTGATATCCAAAATACGAATAATCAAGAAATAATTCGAGTCGATGAGGACGAGGAAGACAACACCACAGTAGTCTTTATGGAGGAGACATTGCATCAAATAACCGAGATTGGTGTTGGTAGTGATAGTAACGAAGATAAAGATAACAAGTGCAATACTAATAAAAATAACCACAATACAAGGGACAGCTCTAGCATCACGTATAGAGAAGGTAAAAATATCAATTAAAAATTATGTCTTTAATTCCAGCTTCTCAAACTCCACCACATGTTCCTTCAACAGCCGAAAACTCATTATTATGTGCCGAAGCAAAAACATCAGACATTTCCAACGATGATGAGCAAAATAGCATTACTATCGCTATTAATTCACCTCGGAAGGCGATTACCCAAACATATAAAAATCCTCGAAAATCTTCACAAGTTCAAGAGCAGCAGAAGCAACAAGTATCGGAGAAATTGCAAAGTTGCGACGAAGTAGAAGACCAAAAAGAAGAAAAGGTGCCCGGAAAATGTCAGTGTGATTGTGGCTCAAGAACTAGTGATGGAGAGATGGTCGGTGTTTTGTGTGATTTCTTAGTCAATTCCAAATATTATTAGTAATTCTTTAAAATAGATTCGCTGCTCAAAATGCGATACATGGGGCCACGTTGTTTGTTACGGGTACACATCAAAACGAGATCCACGACTGCTAGAAAATCATGTTTGCTATAGATGCTTACATTCGGAATTCGAGCGTAACAAGAAAAATAATGTTTCGGCGAAAAACGATGATGAGCTTTGGAGCATTGAGAAATTAGAAGATTTAGCTTTACTTCGACGAATGGTAATTATTTTATGGAATGAAGAGCCTCCTAAAAATTATCAGGTGTTGAGAGAAAGATTAGGTAAATAGCATGTAAAAATATTAGTTTTTAGATAAATGTGTTATTTAGTATAAAAATGGGACCTCATACAAAATTAGGTATCAAATACAGTAAGGCAACACAAAGAGTACAAAAACGGCTGAAAAATGAAGGTTTCATAAAGCAAAATTCGAAGCAGACGAATAATAATGGCAGGGCAAAAAATTCAAACGAACCGTTATTTATAGTGATTAAATCTCCCGAGAATAAATCCAAGATGGAAAATTATTTTGATCCGTTGTTAGGAATTCCGATGCTACAAGAAAACGTCAGTACTTTTACCACATCGGTCGATATTCTAGCTCTAATGATAATTTTTATATTGTTAATTAATTAGAAGGTAACATTACCAGCTGTTGAGGAATCAAATCATAGACTTTCAGCCTCTGAACCTTTTCGAAATGTCACAAGTAATATTAATAATCGAATTAATGCTACCCCACCGCCGCCAGCTGCATTACAAGTTATAGAGGAAGCAAATTCCAAGGAAACTTCTCCAATGGAAATTTCTCCCTTGCCATCTTTTTCTCAAAAGTATGGGGAATCAAATGCCATCGAGGTATTTTAAATTTGATTAAAGTATAAAGTTAAATTTTCTTAATTGGGATGTTTCGATATGTGTATAGATTAATTCTCCACCTTTGGAATATATGGAAATATCCTCCAAACATGGTCTAGAACAAGATGTTATTGGGGTTAATCGATTAGTTTTTAAATAGAATTGAATATAAAAAAATTCTTAATGAATTTGGTTTTTTTACTTCTTTATCTTATAATTAGGTACCACCACAAGATCATACGTTTGCGAGAGCGAACTCTGAAAGGACGCGTAGTGCCTCCGTCAATAGTAATAACAATAATCAAGATCATAATCATAATCAAAGAAATACACGACTACGACGAAGACGGGGACGAAGTAGTAGTAGTAGTCATGATACTACCACAACTGCTATTAGTGTCCTTAATAATAATGATGGAAGTAGTAGTGGGATTGCTACTAGAGATCAAAAGAAGCGTAAAGTCTCTATTAGCATTGGCCATATTGCAGTATTGTAGATGTTTGTTATTGGCTAGGCATAACGATAATATTAACACAGAAGAATACCTAATTTGTACATGTATAACAAACATCTACGTTCATGTCGATATGTAAACACAACACATAATCACTAACGCTAACGCTAAAAACATTTTATAAAAATGGAGTCTAATACTCATGATTGTGGTAAATGCGCTCGTTGTCAAAAAAATTGGCATTGCGATGAATGCTCAAATCACAATATTCATGATTGTAGTAAATGTACCAAGTGTCAAAAAAAGAATCGCTGCCGTTCATGTTTTGATTATCGCTATCAACTTTATAAAGCCGAATGGTCTGATGAAAATAAAGATATCAACAGTTTAATAAAAGAATGCGCGAAAAATAGCAGTATATCTTTTGAATGGATTCCTTTTGAAAGATTTGCCAATGTTGAATATCTTGCAAAAGGGGGTTTTGGGACAATTTATAAAGCGATTCGGTTGGACGGTCCAATAAGTATCCCTTACACGTGGGGTCATAAAGAAAATAAATTTAAACGATCCGGAAAACATGAAGTTGTATTGAAATCATTACATGATTCAAAACAAATTACATTGGGGTTTATAAACGAGGTAAAGATAAATAATTTCTAGAGTGCAAGCAAGATGCTTTTTTGTTTTCTAATTAATTAAGTTTTTCAAAATAGATTCTGATTGCTCTAAAGTGCAGTCAGGGTAATATATCTTATTATGGGATAACTAAAAACCCAGCTACAAACGAATACTCGATAGTAATGGATTATGCAAGACATGGTGACCTTCGCAACTATATTAATTCCAACTATGGAAGATTGACTTGGGAAAAAAAATTAATACATTTGCTTTGTATTAGCAGTGGGCTGAGTGTAATACACAGAGAGGAATTTATGCATCGTGACTTTCACCCCGGAAATATATTAATTGATGATATTGCTCAAATCACTGACTTTGGACTTACCAGCCCAGCTAATTTAAATCAATCAAATCGAGAAATTTATGGAGTGCTTCCTTATATTAGTCCAGAGGTGCTAAATGGAAAGCTTTATACTCGAGCTGCAGATATTTATAGCTTTGGGATGATTATGTACGAGATTGTAACTGGTGAACGACCATTTGGTGAGCGGAATCATGATATAGAGCTTGTAATTGATATCTATAATGGAGCTCGACCTAAGCTATCAAATAATGCTCCTGGATGGTGCAAATTTATTGTTGAAAAATGTTGCGATCCCATTCCAGAAAACAGACCAACTGCTGAGGAAATTGAAGACTTTATCAGATCTATCTACGATGTCTACTCGTATTATTCAAGCGAGGAATGGAAACCGAATACTTTGCATTTTCAGTACTACAGCTCTTTAGAATATCAAAATCATGAAGAAATTATTAAGTGCCTTGAACTAGAAAAGCAGCGATTAGATGAACTTGATGAGGAGATGAAATCGCAAAGAAAACTTGACAATGAGAAGAATATGAAAAAAACCTTCTTATATGTTTGAATGATACCGATAAACAAAAAATACCGATACACCCAAATGCAGTTTACACTAGTCGAATCTTTACTCTAAAATTAATTTCGACTCCAAACGATACTGGTACTTTTTACTTCTAAATATAATCATATTGATATTTCATTTTAGTTATAAAATTTATTTTTGATATTAGGTTCTACAGGTGTCAGTTTGTATGTTCCAAATGAAGGTAAAAATTGCTGTTATATTATTTTCATTAACTTCTTTAATTCAATATCTTTTTCTTTGGTGATGCAAAACAGATTCCGATTTCAGTATTCCACATGAAATCAAAGAGAATGAAGATATCTCGAGTGTCTTACAAGAAAAATTACGAATTTATGATGAAATTCTTACAACATCAAAGGGAGAAAATGGTAGCCACTTTATTAAATTAAATAACAATACAGTTCCGGCGGAAAGTAATGGCGGTGAGATTGTTATGTAAATTTTACTATAATACTGGCATTTTTTATAGACATAAATAAAGTGCTAAATTTCTAGCAAGATAATAACAAGTTAAAAAAAATGTGATGAATTTGCGAAAATCTAAGCGATAGGAGCGAGCAGTTTGTAAAATTTTCAATGCTTATTTTCTCAATAACTAGTGATCAGAAATTTATAATTTTGATCTTATTAAATTCATCTCAATAAGACGAACATTTTGGTAGTAATTTCATTTTAATCAGAATAATATTTATCGAATTATTGCGATTTTAGGTTTTTTTTTTGTTAAAAAACTTTCAAGTTACAAAATTTTTAGACCATTAAATTTGAGATCACATCAAGGGGCATAATTCCCTATTCAAAGGCACTAACTATCAAAATAATTTTATCATATAATTGAATGAATAAAAAAACTGGCCGTAATTACTTTCCGCCAGAACTTAATAAAAATTTAAATTTGTTAGAGTCTAAAACCATTATCCTGATGGTAGTCATGAAATCGACATTAATTAAATGCAAATTTTTGATTGTTAACAGTTCATTAACTCATAAGTGGTTTCTTTGTATTTACATGTTTATTATTTTAACTCAACTGAAATTTTTTATGTGTATAACAGTAATATTATTTTTTGACCCTAATGAGATTAATAATTTATTTTATATAACTTTTGAAATATAATGATAAGGGAAATGAATTATCTGTTAAATTAGTTTGCAAAATTTCGTTTATCAAGTTCGTATGCGAAATTATTCGCTATGTATTAATATCGACATAACAATTAATATGAATAGACATCCAATTATTTTTTGAGTTTACATTAAAGCAATATTAAATTTCTTCTATATAAAATACTTGTCAATATTCGTGGTGTTGCATTATCCTCCTGAGAAATACCATCACTACATGGAAAAAGCTTGTGTAGGTTAAAAAGTTGCCACAAAATGCAAAAATAATTCTGGTCGGATCTTTTTGATAACCCACTGAACAAGAAAGAAAAACAATAAAATAATATCAAAGAACATGATAAATACTTTATGTTTCGAGTTATATACATAGATCAATATACATGTATTTATTATTTAACTATCATTATATAACAGCGAACTACATTGTATAATATCTGTCTATATTCATTAATGTTAATATCATTGCCTTACTATTACATATTTATTATTTACATGTAGTCACTAAAATCATTTTATAACGATAAATTGAATATTTCGAATAGGTGAATAGTGAGTGTGGTTATATCGTACATACACTCTTAATGTATAAGTGACATATCGTATGGTATTTTTTAGTGTTACGGGTGACCTATGGCCAGGCTGGCCAGGCCGATCAGACCGGCCAGGCCAGTTACAATATAATGAGGCCG
>CAJVPL010001642.1:0-12629 GCA_910591945.1 Ambispora gerdemannii | reverse complement strand
GTTAATATTAATGTAGAACATTTGTGATCGAAATTGTAAATCTCAGATTTAGGGTAATAAAAATATATAGAAATAAGCAAAAGAGAATAAATATGATATTTAAGGTATAAATATAAGATTTAGAGTAATAAAATAAAAGTGAGATAATTATACGATTGAATAAAAATAATAATAATCAAGTGATAAATTATAAAATTAAGAAAAAGAGAATTTCGTATAATCAATGAAAGATTAATGAATTAGAGAAATTTATGTTACTATGATAATAATATTAATGATATTGAAATTGATGATAGTATTGAATTGCCAATGATCAATGCCAACGAAGCTATAAATTAGTTCGTTCCTTTTTGCAACAGCAAGAAGATTCTAAGGAGTTGTTTAAACATGTTAATACTCTTGATTATTACATTGGTTTAAAGTCGATAAATGCAAAGAAACAAACAACTATAGACAATTTTTTTAATCAATAATAATAGAGAAAACTAAATGAGTATTTTTAATTTGTCTTTATTATTATTATTAATTTATAAATAAATTAAACTTTTCCTTTTCTCTTCCAAAATTTAACTTGTGATAAATGAGGCTAGAGTTCTTTGAATAAAACTATATATATCATGTGCAACCAATAAAATGTTGACTCTCAATATATGCACATCCTCCATATATGCACACTCTGGTTCATTCCCAAGAGACGTGCATATATAGAGAGTTGACTGTATATCTATAAATATAATCTATAAATTATATATATAAAAGATTAAAAGTTTTATTCTATATTTTATATATAATTTATATATATATATATAATATATATATTCTAGAAATCTTAAGTGCAATTATTATATTAATTAATTCTTTATAAATAATATAGCATATTTATATATTTTATTATTTTTTCTTAAATATAGAATATTTTTTTGTTAATAATAAATTAATGAATAAATATTTTTAATTGTTAAATTAATATATATTATATTTTGTTTAAATAAAAAAATATTTTTAGTTGATATATTTTTTGATATTAAATATTATCATAAAATAAAATTTATCAATAATTAATATAAAAAAAATGATCAAGTAACACATTTATTTTTCTGTCTAAATATATAATAAAAAGATTATTTTATAAAAAATTCAGTATAGAATTGCTATATATCTGTTCCAGAATTAGTATTATTATAAAAAGTGCATTAATTCCATATATATTATATATTATTTATTTTAATATATCTTTTTATTTATTACAATATTTCATTAAGCTTACTCTTTTATATCTTTTTTATACTTTTTATCTTTACTTTGAACAGTAAAAATTTGGTATAGGACTTAAATACATTATTTCTTTTATTAATTTGTCTTATTCTTTAATTTTTTCTTTTAATTCTTCTTCATGTTAGCTAATTTTCCAATAAGTGAGCAAGCCTATAATAATACTAATACATATTAATATAAATGTATATCATAAATGAGTCAAGAAATAATATGTACACTAAGAGAGCTCTTTACAGTAACATGACCAGGAGAAAGAAATTTTTGTTATTATATCGAGATGTTACTCTATTGAATGAATATTAGTATTTACAATAACATACTTGATATATGATGCATAATATCTAAGCCATCAAACATTTATAAACTTCTCAACTAAGAAGTAAATACAAAATTTAATCCATGAAACATAATCAAAAACAGATTAAATTTTGAATTTACTTAGTTAAAAAATTTATACATTTTATAAAATACAAACATATGATGCCTTAGATGTTATGCACCATACATCAAATTGGCATAACATATATAGTTAAGTATTTTTAATACTAATATTCATTCGATAGAGTACCATCTCAATATCAAAATCCTTCCCCCGATCACGATACTGTAAAGAGCTCTCTCACTGTACATGATAAACCAATTTGATAAATGCTATTGACGAGCTTCCACTGTACTTATTTATAAATCACATGGGACTGTGATCAATTGCATTTATGGAGGTTCATTTAGGGAAAGTTGACTGTATTTATTATTGATATCTCAGCATTTTTTATCTCACCTGTCATATGTCTTGTCGTATTATAATATAATAACATCAACGTTCACCTTGTTATCAATCAAATTCGCGTTTGCTCTTTTTTATAATGCCATGTGCATTAACTTTTCTAATCGTTTCTATGTCGTCTTGTGAGTGTCCATGGAACTTGACCAATGAAGTTTGTTTTTATGCTCAATCATATTTCTGTGTTTAAGAAAATAATTAATTCAAACGAACAGTTAGTACGATAGTTTCCAGCATTTGACGTAATTTTAAGAAATACGATTCACTCTGAATAAAGCCACCTAAAAATAATTGTTGTATTCATTTCAATTTATATATCAATTAGTATGCAGTAAAAATTTTATTAGAATTATTTCAAACAATAACCTCATTTTCTTTTCTTGATAAGGTGTGGTGTGGGCGCTCGATATAGTGATGTGATTTGGGGATGATGTGATATTCAAATGTTAGTTTGTCGTATATCAGAAATATATAAATTGTGTAATTGTTTCTTGGATTTGCATGTTACATACCAAAATGGAAATTTATCATACACGTATGATCGATCGCTGTATAAAATCGTTCATGTATATTTTATTGAATCATCAAAGATTCATTAATCTTTTTATAATAAGCTAAATAATGGAATAAAATGTTGAATGTAACTTTTTATTCCATTAACATACTGTGCGAGTTATAAAACATTTCATGATGTATATCTTTAGCTAAAGCCTCTCCTCTCTTAATTCTCGATACTGAATTTTAATAATGGAAAAACGTCTTAAAGGAAACAATGCAATAAAAAAGGGTGACTATAAAACTGCACGCGATGAATACACCAAAGGTCTCCTAGAAACACCCAAAGACCCGGCGCTATGGTGTAATCGCTCATTGGCATTTTTAAAAGAAGGGTATCCTGAACTAGCACTGGTGGATGCATTGCGAGCTATTGTATTGCTTGAAAAAAAAATGAGCGAAGTGATCACGATGCTGGCCGGTGATGAAACAAAATCAAGTGGAAAAGAAGAATTTAAAATCGTATCATTTTCGAAGGATTCGTGGGGTACTGAAAATTTGGTTGAAATTGGTAAAGAAAAGTTATCGTGCACTTCATCGCAGAATAAAAATTGTAAAGATAGTCACGAAAAAGAAAATGATTCAGCAAATATGGAAAAAATTGTTCAGATGTTGTTTAAAGCTTTTTATCGGCAAGCTGTTGCGTATTCGAAATTGGAGATATGGTATAGAGCGATAGAATCATGCAACAATTTCTTGACTATGCAGAAAAATATCGAAAAGTATTCGATCTCTATCAGCAATATTGATTGTCTTCAACTTCGTAGTCATTGTGAAAAAAAACATGCAGAGTTTACCAAAAAGAATCCGGAATGCGTCAATTTTTATCATGGTGTGATGAAATACAAGAACGGATATCCGTGGGACCGTAGTCAAGAAAATCGTGATTCGGAAGAACTATTTGAAAATTTAAAAATACAGATTGAGACTCTTTCGGATATGAAAATTTCATTGACTCGAGTGGAATTCGGGAAATCATCTAATTCAACAACATCTTCTCCAAAGAAAATTCAGTATGGCATTGAAGCATTACAAGCTATTTCCGCGGAATGCATAATAATGGAAGAAACAGCTTTTCTAAACGTTCACAATCGATTCGTTTCTCGTTGTGATTATTGTAATTTGCCATTGGCTGATCCGAAAGACAACACCATGGTATTTTATGAATGCCCTGAAACTGGGTGCAAAGAAGTCTATTGTGATATTGAGTGTTGGCAATTGGCATCTAATGAATTTCACAAGCCATTGTGCGGAAAAGACATAACACCCATACTAGAAATAACACAAAATGAAAGGTCCACAGGTTCATTGAATTTTTTATTCTTTTTGAAGATATTTGCTATCGCTAAAATTCGCGGAATATCTCCATTGGATATCGATGAACTGAAACATTTAGTGCGCTACAGACCCATTCATGGCAAATTAATTTATCAACATATATGGACTTCTATGTACACGTACACACTCGGGATCCTGGAAATTTCTCCATTTGATGTACGGTTTGATTTTTGGATGTACCTTGAATGCATCCATATGACACGTTGTAATGTATTTGCGGCAACAGATGACCAAGGCCGCCCCGATTGTGCATCGTGTTATTCCCTCATGTCTCTCGTTAATCATGATTGTAGTCCGAATGCTTTTATAATTGATCATGAATTGACGGCCGCTCGTGAAATTGAGAAAGGAGAACCAGTGACCATTTCGTATATTGATGATGGCGATGGCGATGACGATGGCGACAGACAATCTCAGTTTGCTAATGTATTTGGGTTTACATGCACGTGCGATCGATGTCAACAACTACATGTAGATGAGAAAAATATAAAATAATGCGCGTAATCATTGATTGCTATATAAACATAAAAGATTGTATTATTTCTTGTTTGTTTTTATGTCTTATATAAAAACACTTGTTATGAAGTTAGACGTTTTTAGCATATAATAATATAAATTTTTCTAAAAGCACAGTATCATTTACCGACCACTTATTTAATCACTTAAAAATAAAATCTTCATCGAGTGGTTCCTACAATTATCAATAATTTCACCACCATTCTATGAAACATATCTGCGAATTCCTCTTTCAATAATTCACATAAGTGCCTAACACGACTGCCTTCAATTTCAAATAAAATTAAACAGTAACGGCAATCGCCGGTTCATAACTCATGTACAGTATTTCTCCAACAATTTCGTACCATAATTGAAATTATAAATTATAATACGAATTAAAAAAATCATCACTGTATTGAGCTCTCGATTCTCCGAAAGTATCAAACATTTCTTTGCTTAATTCTTTGGATTCATTGACTAAGATTAAAAAAATCTTCTCATTAAAAAAAGTATTTATTACCTAAATTATAATTTTATTTTATCGACCTTTTTTTACATAATCTATTAATAAATTAATACTTTGTTCGATCATTATAACAGCATGAATTCGATCAGGTGTTAAATTTTTATAAAATAAAATGGGCACTTTTGGACATAGTATCTTGAAGTAACTGTATTATTTTTTTTCAAAGATAATCATTTTCAGCTTAGTATTCAGTGAACATTTTGATCACAAATATCACCATTTGATTCGGCTTATCCAAATAGGTCGAATGATGGTATTTGATCTCTGGATACCAAGATATCACATCAAAAAGTGACTATTTATCTATACCTATCGAATTCATGGTGATCGAAAAAAGTACGTACTGGTATGTATTAATCTATTAATAGATTATGGTCAATAAAATAAAATTCTAATTTATGGAATAAGGTTATTTCATATTTGAATAAAGGAAATTATATTTATATAAATTAACCTTTGAAAACGTATTTTGTATAATACGTATATTATATTATAATTGAGATTTTGAGGACACTTTCTAGCTGTCCAGATTGTATTTAAAAATATAACTGTTACCAAACTTTAGTCTTGTTATCTCAGTCTATTATCTTTAGTATTTAACATATATTCACTTATAGTGTTCGCATAATTTTGAACGCTCTCTATAGCTCTTTATATATTTCGTTCATGAATTCTTTTGACATTAATTATATATTATATATTTTATTTTTTATTAAATTAATATTATAATAATCTTCTTCAAAAAATTCATATTTCCTGAAAATGCACAAGCTTCAGCCATTATAATTCTATATTATTCATTATTGCAAGTCTGTGACATGACTCATAAGACTTTCAAAGATCAATATTCGTCAAGATAAACTAACTTTATTTGATTAAATTTTTCATTCTTTAACTCAGTAAAAAAAAATATTCAAGCAAAAATTCGGTTTTTTTTAGTTCTGGAAACCACAGGTTTAGTATAAAATTTCTGTATTAAAATCTGATGAAATTTTTTTGATTACATGTAAAATGATATCCCATGATCTACACTTTCAAGCCAGACAAAAAATATTTCATTCCGTCTTGTCTTGGTAAGTCGAATGGTGGTATTTACATTCATCTTGAGCTTGTGAATCACGCATCCCAAAGTTATTGATCAATTTTTTGCTCAAATTAAAATGAATTCATTATTCCAAACACACTATCATTAAATTCTCCTAGTTTTGGTGAATTCAATTGTACATAGTAATTTTACAAAATGGTCTGGTAATTCTTAAGATATCATGTTACAAAGTTGCTGATTTTTTCTTGAAACAAACTTATTTTAATTTGAACACTTAATTTGAAGCATAATATCCCATGAACATCAGGCCAAATTTCACCAAAATTCAGTAAATATGTACTATTAAATTTTATTGTTTTAAACTAACAAACCCTGGGCCAACAAGTATCATATTCATTTTGCAAATGTTTAATTAGACTACTTGAAATTCTCTTGGATCCTGCTATTGAATAATGTTATAACATGATTCTTGAATTGATTATTTTTTTTATAATTTATTTATTCAATTATCAATAATATTTATATAATTAAAGTATGTGAAATAAATACTCATATTTTTTCGAATATTTTATATTTTTGCTTACATGTTTGAGATCAGCATATATGAGATTAACAATTGGAACATCTAATAACATTCATTTATATGTAATTTATCAGTTACTTTACTGTAAGCAATATTCGTCGGTATTGATACCAGTATTCATGGGATATATAACATAAAACTAACCCATCAGGTGGATATATGTATATTATATATAACTTGGCATATTCGCCAGATGTTAACTTTAATAGACTTGATAAATAGTCTTTAATTTTTGAGCGAAAATAGTTGGCACAGTAAGCTATATATAAAAACAAATTTTGTTAGTAATAATTTTATGATATAACATATAGATACGTACTCACATCCATTGCTTGATTGCATAAAGCGTGTATATATTAGGGCTTGATTGCATAAAGCGTGTATATATTAGGGATTGCCGAGTAGACTGAAACCAGCGATCCGACAAAATATACTTAGCAAGATTCTGATAATCGCTTTGTTTCGCCTATTCAGTCAATTTTTGTTGACAGTGTCTTTGAATTTTTCGTTTAAAATCCTTATCGTGGTTTGATTGCAAGTTAAACCATATTTGATCTTCAATAAAACAGAATCAGATTCAGCTGTACCGTTGAGAATGATTTTTGACAACGCAAAACAATTTGAAACACTTCCATCTGACATGTGCTGTATTTATTGGTCTAGAAAAAATCTGCGCATTCAGCATTGAAAAGGAAGAATTTCGATTAACAGCAGAAGTCAAATAAAAGCATATAAATTTAGTTCAAGATACTCATTATGTTCTCTAGGAATATTTATAATTGAATCACTTCAGTTTTTCGATATACAGAATAAAAACAAGATATTTATAATCTCGCGTGCATTTCTGGTTTGATTTGTTTATTTAATATTTTCAAAGAGGTCTAGATTCAAGCAAGTTTTTGTTCCCTTTAAAATAATAATTTAGCGCTATAGTTGCACTTTGTGATAACTATATAGACTACAGTATGATTTATACATGGAAAATAAAGTAGGATGATGTGCTTGTAAATGAAATTCTTCCAAAAAGAATTTTTATTGTTAGATCCGCTGAACAACACGTATAATGACAATGAAAATTCGTTTAATATACGTAATTAAGATAAAATTTTTACTGTACCGAGTGTTTTCTTTACAGATACATAACACGTAAATTGTGGGTATTATATAATATGGTCAAGAAAATAAGTCATTTATGACAAGCTGCTTATTTGTATAAAATCATTTTTGATACATTTCTGATATATTTCATTGTATTTTATGCTTCTTTGTCCATGTACGTATTTAACTACGTATAACAATACCACAAAAAGTATCGCCCAATTTACATGTTTAACCATTTTTCAATAATCAATTTATCAAGTTTCTTCCTTTTTTTGATAATAAAAATGATTACTGTGTTTATCTGTTACAACTTCGTTAGCACTATAGCTTCATAAGATTAAAAAATGACGTCCATCTATACGCAGCTTAACGAAATTGAAAAAAGGAAGATTCTGGCATACAAATGCCACTCAAATGCTTGGACGCGACCCCACAATGATACGTCGCTTTACTAACAATATAACAAACAGGAAAAAGTGAAAGCTTACCACGTTTAGGAAGATCATCAGTCTTTAACGTTAACAACCAAGAAAGGATTTACTTATACGTGAAGTCAACGAAAAAAGACGTGCACCACTACGCGAAATAATTAACCATTCAGGCCTCACTTGTAGTTTATCAATCGCTGCAAATGTATTATACAACTCCGGACTTAACTTATGTATCGCAGCAAAGAAACCCTATATCTCGAAAACACATGCACATGCTCGTTTTAAATGGTGTGAAGAAAATAAAAATAAATCAGCTTATGATGGGGCGAAAATAATTTTTTCTGATGAAATCAGTGTTGAAGTTGGAAAGCAGTCACGGCAGCCAAGTGTTTTGCAGCAATTATGACACACATTCCCATCGAAAAAAGATTACAAATTTATACTCTTTTTAAAGAAGAATATTCCTCTCACTTTATTGCAAACTGCAAAAATATTTCCCAATTCATTGTTATAAGAATAAAGCCAAAAAAAAAGATACTGATGATATCTTTAAAGATTTATAAAAATAAAATGTCTAATTTTGAATGATGATTGTTCTATTGCAGCTTCCATAAAATAAAACTGAAATATGAAGACAAAATTAAAGCAATGCAGACACAATAAGATGAACTTTATATTGCAATGATTTTTTATGAATTAAGTCAAAGAAATCATATTTAAGAAAACACATCAATACTTGACAATTGATGACTAGAACAAAGTTATTTGGTTTGACGAATCAAAATTTATGATTTTTAATTTGAATGAATATGAATACTTCTAGAAAAATGATAATGAACCACTAAAAACGTACTATGTGAAATCTACATTTATAGTAAAATTCGGAGGTGGAAATATAATGATTTGGAATTGCTTTTCATTCTTTGGCATTATTTTATGCATATATGATCACATGGATAAGGAATTGTACCATGAAATTTTAAATAATGATCTTTTAGAAACAATCAGGTGGTATAATATTAATAAGAATAATATTGTCTTTTAACAAGAGAATGATCCAAAAACACATGGCAAGCTTTACTTATGAACAATTTGATGACAATGATATTCTTGATAAACCTGCCCAATCACAAACATTAAAGCAAATGGCTCTTTTAGTAATTGTAATGCATTAATGAAGACCGCAAAAATACTCAAAAAAAAAATGTCAAATTTATGAAGCCATATATGCATATACATATGAAATCAAATATCACTGATATTGTCATTGGGTGTTATCCTAAAATTTATGTACATTTGCATATTAAAAATTATTATTGCTGAAATTTTTTACTCCATATTAATAACCCATGAATGTTATCCAGCAAATTCTCTCATAATTTTAGCTTTTTCTAATTCTAATAAATAAAATATAGTTACTATAATTTATTTTTTTACATTAAAATTCACAGTACACCAAAAATAATATACCTGAACTATCTTTAGTTTCATCATCATCTGTAGTTTTATTTTACTATCGCTATCGCTATTACATTGTTACCGGGTTAAGAATAATTTCGCTAATCTCTCGATTTTGGTAAATCCGCCTAACCCGATTTCGTTGGTTTAATTTCGCTTTGAAATTCTATTTTTATTTCGCTTTTGTTTTCTATTCTAAATTCGCTTTTGATCTCGCTTTTATTTTCGCTTTTGATCTTGCTCTTGTTTTCAATTTCTTTTTCAATCTTAAATTCTCGCTTAAACAATAGAGTGCATTATGCAACAGGTTCCGAAACAATATAACCAAAAAGATGTATATATAGACCTCGCAGTGTTAATAAAGAGATAGAATTAATTGTGTACAATGCTTCTCCAAGTAAAAATTAGACTTGTAAAATTGTTGTAATTGATTGTGGTTAGGTCCTTTAGTCCAGAAAAGGCGTTGATATTGTTAACGGCATATTGATTGATTGATTGAAAAAGCAGCTTTGTGATTAAACAGTTTAAGGCTTTTAGCTAGAAAAGCAACGATTGGGAGTTAATAAGAATATTGTTAATAACCCGTCACATAAAAACTTAAACCCAAAAACATCTTACCTACAAACCGACCCAACTAAACTCCCTCTCTACCGTCATACTGAACGATATCCGTAGATATCGGCACAGGAATTAGAAACAAACGAACACCACCGCAGTCTAATCACTCCCCAACCTATTGTTACAGGTAAAATCGTCGATCGATATACAAATTAATTAAGATCTTAACGTTAACGTTAATATTAATCTCTGGATTTATCGTTTTATTCCTATAAAGTGATAAAATAACAAACTAACAAATAGATAAAATAAACTATAAAATAAAATAAAATAAAATAAAATACAAATGTCAAATGACAATGACAATAAGAAAGCGGATACTGCGTCTATTATTTTATATACTATGTAACCTATAGCTCTCTGATGCTGGTACAGTCAGGGTTCAATTTACCGAATCAAATTCCAAGTTATCTCTAAAATGCTAAACCGGGAGGTGCCAATTTTAATATAGTGATTTGGAAACAAGAGTAGCTAACTCGAGATTTCCTTAAATCGCATAGTCGTTAAGTTGAGCCCTGACTGTATACCTTTTAGAACTAGGAACACCTATTTCTTACAAGTAATTCATATATGTATTTATATATCAGTTTCTAATTTTCTTTTCTTTTGTTGTCGTCCAAAAGAGCATCTAAGCACCCAACTAAGTCTGTTGTATCGTAACGTGCTTCTTTTGGCATTCCAACGAGTTTCAAAATACCATCTACAACGACAAAAAAACGAAACGGCCACGGTGCGTACAACTTTAGGAAAGTGTCATCCATAGTGTCTGCCAACACAGGGATCTCTAACCGAGTTGCTCTGACCATTTCATGCGCAGCAGCTAAACGATCGGCTAACGTACGGTGCTCCTTAACATCTACGATATTACCAATAGGCCAAACATCGCTAGCATGTGCTTCTCGAATTTGAATCATGTGGAAATCTATGTGTGTTTGATATCGCTTATATATGTCATTGAGTACATGAGATATGTATCGAAATAGAGGACAAGTATACGATCCACCAAGAAGAACGAGGGGTCGTCCTGGTCGACAAAGTGAGTGCAAGGAAATTGTGGTCGGTGAAATAGTGTTGCTAATTTCTATTGTAGGTGCTGAAGACTCTAGAGGAACAAGTAGACAATTGGGTGCTAGCATTCCTTCGGTGAGATCTCCAATACGAGCAATGTTGTTACGAACATATAATTGAGTGGTATGAAATGCAGGATCGTCTGAACAATGACGAAAAAAGACATCAACAACACATACAATGATAGAAAAAGGAGTTGAAGAATGGATGCACTCATCTCACCTTGATAAAGCTGTGGAGCACGCCGTAATAATTGGACAGCCTCATCCGAGTAACCCGATTCTCGAACTAACTTATACTGCATCTGGTCAGTGACATCCATCCAGTCCATGCCAAATGCGGGGTCATTTCCAACATTATAATATTGTTTTTGTATTTCAGGTGATAATCTTTGTTGTTCTTCCTTACGTAGCAAGGCTAACATCTCCTCTTTTGTGGTTGGGAGTATTGGAGAGATAATAACAGAGGCATCAGAGATATTTTCTGAAATACCCTTTGGATCTAAGGGATTCAAAATTTTCAGAAAACGATGTTTAACATTATGAAGTAAGTTGGACATTGTGATACAATTGCAACACAGATCATAATCAGGGCATTCTGAACATTTATATCTGTGAGCAGGGAAAAAATAAGAGAGAGGAATCATGTAAGCATAATTGAAGCAACAAGTCAAAATGGATGAATATCACAGCTCATAAAAAAAGAAAACTACGACTACGATCGTTATTAACCTTGCTCCTTTCCATTCACCTTTACCACAATAATCACAAGCAATACCAGCATGAACTCCATCTTGTGTACGTTCTTCAGGTGTTTGTATGTATTGCGTGAGTGGTGGCAATGCATCAAATTCTTTGCGGCCACTGGTTTCTTGAAACATCCCACCACGTAGTCTGAGGACAAGATGCACGATGGACTCGTTTTGGATGTAGTAATCTGATATGGTGCGTCCGTCTTCCAATTGCATGCTTCCAAAAATAAGACGTTGTTGTTCAGGGGGAATGCCTTCTTTATCTTGGATTTTTTGTTTAAGGGCGTCGATGGTTTCACTCCCGTCTACTTGCAGCTTTATGGTTTTTCCGGTAAGTGTTTTCACATAGATTTGACCTGGTAAAGACCTTGTTATAGTTGATGCTGCTCCATTCTGTACTGATACTAGTTCACGTATTTTGAGGACAAGATGCACGGTGGACTCGTTTTTGATGTAGTAATCTGCTATAGTGCGTTCGTCTTCCAATTGTTCGCCTCCAAAAATAAGACGTTGTTGGTCAGGGTGAATGCCTTCTTTATCTTGGATTTTTTGTTTAAGGGCGTCGATGGTTTCACTCCCGTCTACTTGCAGCTTTATGGTT
>CAJVPL010001641.1:0-12670 GCA_910591945.1 Ambispora gerdemannii | reverse complement strand
GTATTTACTTATTAGTAAAGAAGTTTATACATTTTATAAAATACAAACGTTTGATGACTTTAGATTTTATGCACCATACCATATCCTATATGCACCGGTCCTCCTTATTGATCATCACGAACTCAAAGAATTCACTGAGTTAGTAGTAGGTAAAACATATGGTAAGTTTATTGAACGAGGTTTACCTGGTCAGAATTTCTGTCTCCGTCTCATTTTGGTTCTGCAAAAAAAGGTCGCGTGAAGCGCATCCTTCAATTCTCACTAGATAATGGGCGGGATGAGCTCAACCACACAAACTTAGCATAAATATTAGCGAAATAATGTGACGCAGGGACTCGCATTATACGGCCTAGGATCCGCGTACTCCCTCCCTTGAAAGCATGTCACATATTTCATTTATTTCGCTTATATTATATATATTATTGCTTAGCTGGCCCTTTTTTTCTTCATAAAGTTTCGCTCATATCGGGCTTCTAAAATTTAATCATGTGTGTGTACATCGTAAATGAACTATGTATGATCGAGAATTTTTTCCTTCGCATACTCTTCTGTTGATGAAAGGCTGACAACTACCAAGAGATAACTTGGATATCCATTGATTCATAACTTCACCGCTGCAGAACTAGCCGACATGAAGCATGGTTGTTCTCAAGTATCCGAAGATACAAGGGAAGCTCTCGCCGCAGAATTGGCCGACGCGAACAGTTGCTAGCTACCAAGTAACTCATAACTTCACCGCCGCAGAATGGCCGACATGAAGCGTGGCTTCTCTCAAGTATCCGAAGATACAAGGGAAGCTCTCGTCGCCGGCACGAGAAGCTTCAGCATAGTTACATTTTCCTCCATCACATTATGGTATATCAGATTGGATTTACTTAAATGTACAGGGATAGACAAGTTTCCCTAATAATATGTGGCTGATAATTTTATTCACCAATCATAGTTCAATCATGTGTATGAAATTTTTAGACTAGATAATTTCGAGCAAACCATTGCGATCAAATCTATCAATGAGCACTTCGTGAAGAAAATAACCAACGAGCCGAAACAGGTTCCACTACTGCAGGTCCATCTGTGTTGCCATCAGCAACGATCACACAAGGATCAACTCATTTCATCGGTTTTCCTAATTCTACTAATTCTACGAGTTATTCGTCTGCGGGTTCTTCTGGTGGTAAGAAACAAAAGCGTAATTTTCATTGGTATTTAATCACAGCTGACTAATTTCACTTTGTGAATGGTGTTTGGTAGACTAGAACCGAAAAGATTCCTCTGGAATCAGAATATACTTGGGTTACACTTTGACTACCTGGTTGCGTTTTTCTCGATGTTTTGATAGTTATGGAGGGGAAAGGAGTTTGAACATATTATAGCTAATGAAATTAATACTCTTTATTTGGAATACTAAGGCGGTGACGGTATTTTAGATAAAATTAATGCGTGGGTAGATAGCAAAACAATTGTAGTGCTAGTATCAGTAGCACGAGGGTTGCACGTTAATGGCTTCGGGACCGTGCCTCCCTACCGTGTAATCGTGTTTCTGTACTACTTGTTTTAGGACATTCTTCGTGAGATCCATAAAAAAATTGCTTGCCGATCCAGAGCTCAATATTGACAAACTTGACATAATTTCGGATAGAACTGTCAAAACGTTCATCGACAAACTGCATGATATAGTCAAGAACGCGGGGTCGAGATAGGTACAAGCGAGGCTATGATTGACACATTGGTAACCAAACTGTTGTCAACTTTGATTATGAGAAAGGTCTTTTGTATGTGATGCACTCCAATGGTTTCTTAAACTTTGCATTATATCAAAACCTAGAACCGAACCGTCCTGCAAACTATTAATTGGTGAAGTTCCTATGATAGCAATATTTGAATTTGTAATTGATAAGAGAAAAATTCACGTTGTGGTTATACTTGACGAACCAATATGTTTATCAACTCAAAAAACCTTTTTCTACTAGGATAAGCATCTGCAAAACATTTACGCAGACTGCTTTCGGGGAAACACAACTTGCTGCTGAGATACTCACTTGTGGAAATGAACATATACGTGACAAAATTATAGAACAGATCATATTTGCCATTCGCGTTATTTCTACATATGTTACATTTTACAAGGCCGTAATTCCTGTAGCATATTGGGAAGAACTTAGTTGTGATTCAAAGATGGCCGGGGAACCTGGTCTGGATCTTGCAGAACCGGATGGAAGATGTGCAGTGCTGGACGCATTGATCAGAATTCGTCAATATCTTGAAGCAGATGGCACTTTGTAGTTTATTTTTATGTGCTTTATTTTAGTATGATTTATTTGTGTCATTTACGCTAAAAAAAAATAAGAATTTTATGCTAATCTTCTCACTAAATGACAAATGTGATATTTGTTAATAACTGATTTATATAATTCCTAACTTCTTAAGATGCCTCGGAATAATTATACGCGGGTCTTCATAATATCATATTTCGATAAGATAAATACAATTCTCATCGCATAGTTCTTTCTCACTTAACCTGATCGTGTATTAATTGCTTCTCAAAGTCTTTTGGATCTTTACGAAAGCATTTTGTACCTCTATGGCTAGTTCATGTTGAGGAGGGAAGATGTCCTCGAGGATACTCTGGTATTTTCAAGAAATCTGGTTGGCATGCTAGAGGGTGGGCCAAGGATACTTGATATGATTTTGCGACAGGTTTTCATGTTTATTTAGACACCACGATCTGACATGCTTTATATCATTAAAATTCGCAAGCCATTTATATTTATATCCTTTATAGCACATCCATTGCATCGAAGCATCAAGGTTTCTATATTCAGTGGAAAGGCATATATACCACCACCACCTTCCAATATATTTGATAAAGACTTGTGAATCACTCTTAACTTTTGGCACATTTCTAGTGCATGGAGTAGTATAATTGACATATTATTATCGGCTTGTTTCTCGGACAGATCACCGGACTCACAACGCTTTAGCGCATCCCAAATAGGCGCAGCAACATGTTAAAAACCTATACTAAAGCGAGAATTAACGTTAAAAATCCCATGCTAAAGATTTGGGCTGAGTGCAATAGAAATGATGTAAATAGAATTTATAATATAATTTACACCATTTCTATTGCACTTAGCCTATTTGTTAAACAACCTCATTAGCGACATCATCACTATTATATGTCATAAATTTAGGCGTGCGTAAAATTATGGAAAAAAATATTCACAAGAAATTCGAAAACATCATTTTTCTAAATAAATTAAATTATTGCGGCATTTTTATGTCTGAGCGAACCATTGAGACAAAGTGTGAGAATCGCCAAATGTATGATTCCATTCAACGCCAGATTAAGCGACGCGAAAGATCATATTCGTGAGAAGAAATCGAATCTAAAGATTATTAAGTTTACATGTGGGAATGAAGTGACTAACTTTTTATTAAACTTTACATGTGGGAATGAAGTGACTAACTTTTTATTAAGCTTATATAGAACTTCATTTATACATAAAAGGCCTACAACCAAACAACCATCTTTTCTCCATTTTTTTCGTTTTTTGTTTCTTTTTTGGATAATAAAAAACGATGAAATTCCTTCCGAATCTTATCAAAACACCAACACTAGAAGAAAGTGACGACGACGAGTATTATGGAACGATTGCCGTGTCCGCTGGTGATCGCTGGTTTGGCTACGTTTTAGCGTGGTCACTTCTCGAGCTACAAGGAGATCATAAAAAGTACAATGTTCGCGTTATTTCTCGTGTGCATAATAATTTAACGGATGATTTGCATAAAAAAGGAGCCGAGATTGTTAGTATTGACTACGGACGAAGCGAGACACTTGAAACTGCGCTCGGTCATGTTGGGTGGCTAGTGTTTGTTTCCGAAATGGCACCTGATCGTGTTAAATTGGCGAGAGCTCTTACTGATGTAAGTGTAATAATAAATATTTAAAACCACTGTGAATGTTCATTTGAAAATTTATTTATCATTCTAGGCAGCTAAAAAAGTTGATGTGTCAAATATTATCACTATTTCAATGCTTGGAGCCGGTGATTCAAAAGCACAATCACTCGTTGATTTTAGAGATATTGAAAGAGCGGTGGAAAGTTCTGCTCGAAATTGGGTTACTTTAAGGTAAATAATTACAAAATTCTATAAACGCAACATATGAAATTCTAATTATCTATATAATTCCCACAATCGATTAATAGAAACTCGTTCTTAAATCAACGATTTTTCCATTTCGAGAGACGAATCAAAGAAAACTCCATGCTTACTATCAGTGTAAATGCAGACAGTCGATGGGCACCGATCGATCTTGACGATTTGGTCTCCGCACTATCGTTCCTCGCGATCGATGACAATGGTCTATTGCGGCCCGGCTTGGAAGATAAACACCAACGTAGAATTTACACATTAACAGGCCCCGAATTAGTTAGTGGTCCAATTGTTGCCAATGAAATTAATTTAGCTATTAAAAGTCCACATGCAGTTAAATTCTCGGAAGTTACGCGAGAAGATCTTGAAGATTATTTGTTGGGCAAGGATAAAGGTAGCAAAGAGCGTAATAAAGATTTGTTTAGGGGTCTTGAGCAAAGAAAAACTCGTCATTTTAACTATCCGAAGCCCGCACCACTTAATCCAGCTGAAGTTACCGCAATGTAAGTAGAGTCTGACCTCTTATTGAATTTTTTATCAGCTAAATATATAACACATTACACAAAAAAGCTTGGACTTTTTCGACTACGTGAAATCCGGAAGAGCCGGATATTTGTCCGGAGATGTTAAAGCAATTACCAACGGTAATATTTAAAACATTTTGTAAAAAATTTGATATTGTTAACATTAATCTTATAAACTTTTCACAGAGGAACCAAAGCGAATGACGTATTTCTTTAGGGTAAACAGGCACTTTCGATTCTTTATTTTTCTGCGTTTAATACAAATAATATTTATTTTTCATATTCGTTCAATTAAGGATAATTCTGATTCATTTCGTCCTAATCCAAAACGTAACAATTATCGACAATCGCAAAGAGGATATGACGACGATGAATACGAAAGAAGGCAAGAGTACTACGAAGATGACGGATATCTTAGAAGAGAACGCGTGCGCGACAGGAAGTTCCGATCAAAATTTTAATAAGCTTTCGTATTAACGTTATGAGATAGTATAGTATTATAATACTTTTTATCGCGTATAGTTTTAGTAGCTTTTTTTTATAATAAATTCCTTTTCTGATTTGATACACACTATCGCTACACGTGAATTGCAAAAGATAATCTGTTGTATGTTATAGAATGCATCTAAACCGATTTGGTAATAACAAAAATAACTATTGCATATTTTCGGAAATTTCTATTGTAACAAAGATTAAGGTTAAAGAATGGTTTTAAGATTAGGGTTGGGATGGTGATTCGGGTTCTATATAAAATTGTCTTATCGACATTTTTTATTAGTACTCCGGACCAGATTTAGACATTTGTTTCTTGTATTTTTCACATTTCTCGCATTTTTCACTTTTTTGTGTCGGTTTGTTTTGCCGGGTTGATCAAAAATTTATGCATTCTTATTGGCTGTTTTTATCCTAACCAATCGGGTGGGGGTACATAAATGCACGCGTATGTTACGCAATTATGTTGATTTCCATATTGATTCTTATATATTAATTATAAATCTAGTTAGATCATGTATAATCGTTACTCAATATTACAATTTTTTATAAAAAAAAATATACGTATTTTATTGAATGAATTTATATATTCCTATATATTTAGTGTATATGCACCATAGATAGCACGAAAACAGTTTTTCATTCTTGTTTTATCGTTATATGTAATCTTATAAAGTAAATTTATACTACTACTTATGCTTATTGTTTATTTATTGTCAAAGACTTACACAGCATTAACAAAAAGTTAACAACTTCTTTTCGTTGTGAAAAAAAATACTAAAATTTTTATTTATACATAAATTACCCTTGTTGACTTATTTTCGTTGTGAAAAAATTTACTAAAATTTTTTATTTATACACATGTTTTTTTAAATAAAACGGTTTCATTTTAAATCTATGTGAGACAGGTAGATATATACGTGTGTTATTATTAAATATATAAAAATCACGTTAATCTTTTGTAACATAATTGTACAACGAATGAAATATCGGAAAAAATGCCATCACTTGTTTTTATATATTTTTCTTAATATACAATTTTTGATAAATAATTATTAATTGCGTCATATTATATGCTAATTCTTATTTGATTTATCATTCTAATTTAATACTAATGAACCTTAAATAATTTCCAAATTCGAAAAATCATAAAAGATTTGTAAATATTTACGAGACCAAATTGTGTATGCGCTCAGACCAGAATATGTAGACGCATAATGATAAGTGTTACATTTGTTTATTTGGTGATCATAAAATAGATTTTAAAATTTACAGTTACATGTTTGATCTTTATTTCTTCATTAGGCTAAAACGAGCTTGTAATTCAAATACCTTATTTCACCGCATAAAAATTTAAATCTTAATTTAGTCAAATTTTTTTTTTTTAGTAAAACTAGTTATTTTGTCTGCAAAATGAATAAAACAAAATTCACGGTGCAATTCTTCAAAAAATTTTGTTATTAAATTAATAAATTTAGGCTTAAATTTTCTACAGGGGAGGGTACTTTATGCGGTGAAATACGGTACATTTGGTGAAGCCGCTAAAATTGTTGCTTTGCACAAATAACAAGGGTTCTTCTATTCGAAAATTCTATTTTTAATTTTTTTATGATAAAAATAACCCGTACTAAATTAAACGAATTTCGACTGCTTGATGTTTACCCAGTGCAGAGAAATATTTGATTTATTTCTAATTTTGCCGCATATATTACATGCATATAATTATAATAAGTTAACTATAATGTACCATCGTAAATTCGGCAAAGAAAATATTATTCCAAGGTTACAGTAAGCATTCACAAGCACCGACTTATTTTACTCCAAATTATTGAAATTTCAAAACATAAGCATGCCTAGTTATTTACTCCCGAAAATAAGCACTTCCCCCGAAATCTGATTCGAAAGGTGTTATAAAAGCTGTGCTTATTTTTGCTTTCTCTATTATACTTTAACGGTCTCGTAATTTAGTGCACACCTACTTTGAGAAATAAACATGCTAATTACAAATCCCATGAGTCAGCGTTTACAATTATAGATTTATTATTTCTAATCTCTTTATCTTTTCTTGTAAAGCCAAGCCTTTTCTAATTTTGAAGTGAACTTGTATCTTCACTTGCATGAAAACCGTTTCTTGTGAAAATTGAATTCGTAGTTTCAAGCTAAATACGGTTTATGTAATTACTACGGAATTATGACATAGAATCAAGTTTTTGACTACTATGGTGCATAACATCTAAACTCAATAGATTGTATTTTATAAATTCAATAAACTTCTTTACTTAGTAAATACAAAGTTTAATCCGTGAATATGAAAGAATCCGCATAATCACCCCGGTAGAAAATTTAAACCTTAATTTAACCACAAGGCTATTAATTAGTAATTAAACTTTTTAAGAATTGCGAATCTTAATTCATTTATTTGCAGAAAAATAATTGGTTTTACTAAAAAAAAATTAGACCAAATTAAAGTTTAAATTTCCTACAGGGGTGGGTGGTTTATACGGTAAATTACGATAACAGTCTTGTCACTTCACCATATTGGACTTGTAAAATTACTAATTCCAGTGGCGCAGTATTGGGCTATACCCAGTATGGTTGACACACTGACGGTAGACCTTTCTTGATCATATTCACGGATTAAATTTACTTCTTAGTAAAGAAGTTTATTGAATTTATAAAATATCATGATTTACAAGTCCAATCCGCACAATAATGTCACCATTCGATTCACCAAGTCTTGACAGATCAAATAGTGTTTTTTTGTTCAGATTGGATCAGTGAATTGTGAAATATCATGTTTCAAAGTTACTGAATATTTTTTTATTTTTCCTGTTTTTAATCCAGAATTTTACAACTAAACCTGTGGTTTTCCGAAACTAAAAAAAACTGTATTTTTGCCTGATTCATCGATCCATTTCACGATCATCACCCATATCGATATGAGATTTAAATCAAATCTATCATTTAAAATTTTCTATAAGAAATTGACAAAAACAGTAAAAATTAAAACTTTATATAAAAATTTAAATAAATAGATTTTTTCAATTTAATTTGAAAAATATTTATTAATTTCTTATGTGAGCCACTGTATGAGAAATTCGTTTACCATTAACAATCTAAACTCATCAATAGATTGTGAAATATCATCTCTCAACGTTACTGGACAAATTTTCTTATTTTCCCCATTTTTTAAAAATGAATTAATATCTCATGACTCATTTAACCAAATTGGATAAAAATAAAACCACATATTTACTGAAATTTAATGGAATAGTGGCTGAATTTTGGTGGAATTTGGCCTGGTAAGTCATGAGATATCATTTAGTGTTCCAAATTAAACTAAGTTTTGATCAAAAACATTTAAAAAATTGATCCAATAACTTTTGAACGCGATATTTCATGATCCACAGGTTCAATCCGAATGAAAATACCGCCACTCGATTCGTCAAGACTAGACGAATCGAATGATATATGTTTGTCTGGATTGAAAGTGTGGATCACGAAATATCGCGTCCCCCGTTTTTTCCAGATTTTCATTCGATTTTAACCTGTAGTTTTCCGAAACTAACAAAACCGAATTTTTGTCCGATTATTTTTTTACAGGGATCATGTATACCAGAATCTCAATATACCGGCCTAAAAGGCTCTTCAATGCGGCCGTTATAAAGGACTTTCACTGTACACTTACTTTGAGAAATAGGTATGCTAATTAGAAATCAAATGAGCTAGCGTTTAAATTTATAGGATTTATTATTTGTAATCTCTTGTAAAGATGACGACCGTTTCAAAATTGAATTCATAGTTTCAAACTCAATACAAGTTTATCCTGATTCTATGTAATTACTACGAAATTTTATATATGAAACAAATTGGCTTTGTTAATGGTAAGCGAGTTTCTCTTCTTGTGTATTTATAAGAAAACTATAAATGAAAGAAATATATAAATACGAAGATTTGATTTTTGGTAGATATTTTTCTGAAACATATTCCACTAGATTTTAGAGATTGCGCCTTAAGCCAAAATGGTATTTAGTATGCACATCTCATACATATGAAACAGGCTGTGCTTAATATCAGATGCCAAATGGCATTTTAATTAGATTTTAATAAATTCAGCCACTTTGAATGTTATACGTATGTGTACATGGTGTTTCTTTGAGATATTATCTGATAAGATGTCACTGACTATTTTCAAGATTTCCGAATATGTGATTTTAGAATAAAGAAACAATTTCGATAGCTTTATTTCAAACTCCTTTCAATCTACTTGAGAAAATTTTTTGGGGTTGTGGGGTTAAATGTTTATACGTATCCTTCAAAATTCTTGAATCTTCATATAATTTACTGAAAATGTCGATGAAAAGAGAAATTATATTTTTTGCGAAACCATTAGTAATACATGTACAAGACAAACTCATTAATACAAATAATTCTAACGCTAAACCGAAAATGTGTTAAACCAAATTTTTTCGATCCCACTTCCAAGGAAACAAGGACACACACACCCTTTATTGAGAAATTGTTGATTCATCCATACCTACCATATTATTAAACCTGATATTTCGAAAAAATGGTTAGTTTACTGTAAATGTACATTGAGAATATGATATTTTGTTTTATTTTGTCATTTGAAGTACTGAACCATTTAAATATTAACGTATAGCACTGCTTAAAGTGCTCTTCCCTTAGTTGAGTAATAAGAATTTGCACCGCGAATCTTGAATCATTCATTCATTTGGCAGAAAAAATAATTGGTTTACTAAATTAAAAATCGGACTAAGTTAAGATTTAAATTTTATACAAGGAAGGCAGTACCTCGTTTATATTCACATATTCTAAGGGTATAAGTCTAAATCAAGGGCTCTAATTTATTAACGTTAATGTTAGCGGATTAAAAATTCGGTTTATTTAGTAATTAATATTTATTGAGTAAATTCGTTTTATAAAGATTTATTTACTATAACTGTTTCTGGAACCAACTTCGGTTTAATTATCGAGGTTTGGTTTGACTTTATATAATGAAATCACGGAAAATATTTCTCGGATATTAGACTTTCCAAAGTCAGGGGGGGGGGGGGGGGTTTAGCTCAGCAGTAAAAAATCTTTTATTAATATTAGAAGTTGTTATTCTCAAATCAAGATGAACTGGATGTTGTTATAGCCTTTTTCATCTATACGCACATATGCACTAATTTATTATACTTTTCCCCTGAATATATGATAAACTGGGCTTCCCTTGCATTTTTTTAATTATACTGCATTTAAACAATTACACGTAAGTATCATGATTCATTGCATTAGTCTGGGCTTTATTAAGTCCATAGAATGAATAACGATATTAGTCTTATGATAATGATATCATAAACTATCGTGTATTATCCTCAATGGGTTAATCCAGATTCACCCTGGTTATAAGAGAAATCCCTTTCGATATGCTTGTATACAAAAAGTATCAATATAGTGAAAATATCACTTTAAGTGGTTATAGAGTAGTTAGCATATCGCCTTAATTATTTATTATATATAAGAATTATTTTTGCAGCGCGACTTGAATTGAATTTTTTGCTTCAATTAACCGGCTCCTTATTTGCACACGTTTTCATATTCTTCATTTTTTGTGTTGCCAGGCTGATGAAAAAACTTTGTTTATGTGCTTATGTTTATTAAATTCAATATAAATAAAAAACGGGGGGTAGCTTATTTTCAATGAATTTTTTTGCGCAACACTAATGTAACCAATTGTGACTTTTCTTGCGCCTTACAATATAAATTAAAAATTTTAGTCCAGTGAAAAATTTTATTATATACAAGAATTCTCATTCTCTAGGCCCATTCATTAATTTCTATATATGTTAGAAAGCCAAAGAACTAAATAGAATTCTATAAGCTCATTCTTTGTAAAGGTCTTCATAGATAAAATGCCTTTTTGAGATGTTTTTATTGTTACAAAGCGCCAGTCGCAACAATACTGATCAAGGAAACCGAGTGGTGTGTCATAATAAGGGAACAATAAAAAAATCACATTCAAGTCTAGTGACTTAAAGATGGAAAATATCAGCCAATTTGATTTTTTATATTGTTTAAATCTATCATGTCCAACCACATAAAGACCTCGGCCCATTGGTTAAACATAATAAATTATTATAAATTGTAAAAAATCAAATCGGCTAATATGGTGAGGAACGAGAGCATAGCAATAAATGTATTTCTATTATAACACTTTCATACACATAAATAAACTAAAACTTTGGTTTAGTGCATTTTTTATTTTTAATATTATCTTGCTATAGATTTGCATATATGGGAAATAATTGTATACGTGTACTATATATTGACTTTTTAGATATATACGTATCGGTATACGGAATTTTATAATAAACATAGCATTTATCGAAGCACCGCAGAATTCATAAAAATCATAGAATCTGCAGCAATCAATACAAAAAATCTATCTCGATTTTGATTCTATAATTTATGTAGTATCAATATAGCACCATCGTCCTTCTATAGTATGTACAACATATAGATTGTTGAATTATATGAACCCGACTGGTAATCCATTATGCATTTATATGTTTACGTGTCCAACTGGAAGTTGTTGTGGTATATAATTATCCAATGTCATCTAACCGAAATAATCGGTAACAGTTGATCACCGACATCTTTTGGTAACCGAACGAATTACCAATATTTTTCATATCGCTAAGCCAAACATACAAATAATCATGTATACAAAAAATGTACTTATTTTAAAACTACATATCACATTTGATCATGATCAAAGTTTCGGTAAACATACACCCGAACCGATATTACCGATACCGACCGGTTTTTACCGAACCGTTCGGAGCCCATTGGCATTGATTAATTGTAAAAAGCTGCGCTGCAAGAATTTTTCTGTTCTCGAAGTTTTATAAGAAAAAGGCTTTAATTAGAAAAATTTATTATATTTGTGTTGCATTACTGTTACCGAAGTAACATTAAAGCCTCTAATTCCGTAATTTTGATCCTCCATTTCCACATGAATAGCTTTCCATAACGACCTACACGATAATCCTTCCATAGTTAGTCTCGTATAATTCACATTGAAAGCCAAGTTTAGAAATATTTCGCTACGAATGAATATTACCTTTTTTTCCAGTGTTATGAACATCCCATCGTTTTTCAATATTAACGTTAATGCACGTAACGATAGTGATTATCAAGAGGACAATAATTATCCCTACAATTACTTGGAGCATTGAACGATAATTAATACACTAACGATAGTGACTATCAAAAAGGACGACAATAATCTGAACAATTGAAAAATATTGAACAATTGATACTTGATCGTTCTAAAAGAAACCATCAATGTACAGTGGCTCACAAATGTAACGGAACACGAAAATTAACTTTCTAGCATTTTTATTTCCATGACTATTAGTTTGGACAAAATAAAAGTGTTCATTTGAAACCCTGAAACCTCTAATATTTTTTAAAAATAATTTGACAACAGA
>CAJVPL010001640.1:0-12675 GCA_910591945.1 Ambispora gerdemannii | reverse complement strand
ATCAAATTTAATAAACGTAAAAATAAAAACACTTTGGTTATCACTATGTAAACTTTTAATTCTTACTAAATACTATAAATTGTACTTATATTATTTTGGTCTTTTAATTATGTTACCTTAACAAGAAACTATCATTCATATTTTATTTATTATTCACATTATATTCATATTTATTATTTGTATTATTTATTTATTATTGATATTATTATTTATTATTTGCATCCTTTAAAATTATAAAGAAACTTAATAAAGTTTAGTAAAATTATTGAATATTATTCTAGCTTATTACAACAAAAATATATATTATTTATCTTTAGTAATAGTTTTTAGTCTCTTCTACTATAAAACTTAGTCTCTCTCATTTTTTAGTTAATAGAAATATATAAATAATACATCAAGAACTTAAAGCTTATAAAAATGATAACAATATAAAATATCTATTAATAAAAATAATTATTTATAATTGTTATTTTAATTAAAAAATTTATTATATATATTAAACAAAATGAATTATTTATAAATTAATTAATAAATAAGATAAATATTTTTTAATTAATATATATTTATATTTTTTTAGTATTTTATTTATGCTGTTTCATATAATTATTACAATTGGTATGAAAAATAATAACAAATATGTTTTTTGCTTATATCTTAATTAGAAAATTTTAAAAATTATAAAAATTTGTAAATAAATATTTTAAAATATTATAAACAAGATTTATTAATATTATAAAATATATTAGTATAATAATATTTTGCGAAATTTTGTGTCAAATATAATGAATTATAATTTTTAACAATTAAAATAAAATAAAAAATTATTTAAAAATATTTTTAATAAGAAATTTTGAAAAGAAATATATTTTGTAATATAAAAAATATATTTATAATTTTAAAAAAATTTTTTAGTTCATTTTTATTTAATAAATATCATTTAAAAAAGACTTTATTTTGATAAATTTTTTAATAAAATATAGTAAAATTCTTATTTTTACTATATTTTATTAAAAATTCATTAAAATAAAGCTTTTTTTGAATAATATTTATTAAATAAAAATGAACTAAAAATTTTTTTAAATTATAAATATATTTTTTATATTACAAAATATATTTTCATAAAATTCTTTTCAAAATTTCTTATTAAAAATATTTTTAAATAATTTTTTATTCTATTTTAATTGTTAAAAATTATAATTTATTATATTGAATATAAAATTTTGCAAAATATTATGTTTTATAATATTAATAAAACTTATTTCTAATATTTTAAAGAATTTATCTACAAATTTTCACGATCTTTAAAAATTTTCTAATTAAAATATAAGTAAAAAAACATGTTTATTATTATATTCATATTGATTATACAAGCTTTATTTTATTAAACTAATACTTTTTTATAATAAACAATAAATATTTTAAGCAAATTTAATTTCTTTATTATTATTACATAAATAACTTCAAATTTATTAAATATTTTAATAATAATACTTTTTATATTTATATATTTTTCTATTTATATTTTTAAACAAATTTTTTTATTATATATATAATTTGTAAATAAAACTTGAATTTCTTTTTTTATATATAAAATAATTATTATTAATTTTGAATATTTAAATTTACTCTCAAAAATAACTTATTAAATATTTTTAATTTTATCAAAAATAAATATTTTATGAAATAATAAAAATGTTGAAGTTATTTTTAACTCTTTTTTTCATCATCATTTCTTGAAAATTATATATATTATTTTTTTTTATGAATGAGTTTTACATAATGAAATTATAATAATACAAATAAATACTATGTCAAGATAATTCAACTCAATTATAATATGAATTATAAGTTAGCAAATAACAATATAATAAAAATATTTATTAAATATAATTTGTATAATATTATCAAGATAGTACATATAAGATAATTTTGCTTGATTCTAACATGAATTATAAGTTAGCAAATAATAATATAATAAAAGTGTTTATTAAATATAATTTGAATAATATTATCAAGATAGTATTAGTACATGTAAGATAATTCTGCCTTTTTGTTTACTGGATAAAAAGATACAAAATCAAAATTATAATAATAGTTATTTTATTAATAAAATTGTTAAAATGTGTAATTTTGTATGTTTCCAAAGTGATTTTATTATGTTATTAATTGGGCTAATTGCTACAACTTATTTTTTTATAGTTACAAGAATAACTGTATTTATATCTAATTTATATTAATTAAGTATTATATTGATATATCAGTTTGTCTTGCTCAGAGCACTAGTTCCATAGTTTTGGAAGTCACTGCATGTACATAGTCACTTTCAATATTACGAATGCATTTTGTAACAAATTCGATCTGTAATGAATAATATTTCTAGATCCATGTCAATAAATTTATTATATAAAAAGATCTTGTTATAATGAATCTCGCGATATAATAAATATAACATCGAGAATGACTATGTATAATCAAGAAAATTGCATTGAGTTAGCACCTGGAATCACCTGGAATTAACGCGATTCGGAGTCTTAATCAGAATCATGGAAGCAATGTTAATGTCTTTTCGATTCCTACCAAAGTCAAATGACAATGACCATGCTCAAGTTCAAAAAATGACGTGATTGTGTAAGTATAAATGCAAATCACACAACGATAACAATTGGAATTCAGTCGCATTAACAGATGACAATTTTTAATATATGTATCTTTAATGTTAGATGTTACGGTCTGGATTATGTGCAAAGCTGCTATGCAATCAAAAGAATTTTTTCATATATATGTATTTATGTAGCGAGAAATGACATTAGTACAGTTAACCTCGATATAACGAAGCATTAATAAAGCCGAAGTAAATCCATCGAATTTCGAAAATTTTTTATTATATAATACTCAAAATATGTGTTGAACTTACGTGTATAATCGATTGTAGACAAAATTTAATGCTTCATGTTTTCACACTACAAGTGACTCGTTATAGTAAAGGCATCCATAAAAATCTCCAAAAATTGACTATATCGAGAGTTTATTAATAAATTTACTATAACAAGAGGATTTATTATAGACTGGTTTTGGACGAATTTTACTATATCAAGAGTTTAATTAGTCTTTACTATAACGAGTTTACTATAACGAGAGTCATTTGTATCTATTAAGTATCCAAAAATGAAACAAAGAATTTGAGGGTAAAGAAAGAATCTAACTTCTAATTACGTAAAAAAAGTTGTGTTCCCATAAGCATATCAGGAGTAAAAAGTGGTTATGTGCATAGGCATATATCAAAAAACTTAAATTTTTCGTCGATTTCTATAAAAGAATAAACTTTTCTTACAGATAGCAAAGACTACATATGGTGCTATTTGATATCCGAAAATGTGTTATATAGACATTAGAGAACTGAGTTTCAATGAATAGGTTTGTAATTCCGAAAATCTTGATCGATGCATGAAAAAGAGTGAATGACTTGAAGACTTGAATGAATGAAGAAACAGTTTTGCGTGAAACCCAGGAGCATAAACTGTGCGGAGTGTTATATTGTATTTTTATAATAGCGTATACATTTTTGAATGAATAACGTGTTTAGTTTCGCACACATAAATGAAAACCGCCATTCTGAAAGCACGCGCCAATGGTAAAAGTTTATCAGCGTTGTGATGAATAAGAATCAATTTTTTTGTAACGACGCTTAACGTTAATTCCCAAATCACATTTACCGTTACTCGGAATATATTTCTGTGTCTTTGATTTCTTCGATGTCGGTCTTCCACATAATAATTATTTTGCTCTCGAAGTAAGTAAAATGCATTTTAACTTGCGGTGATGATAACGGCGACCTTCAGACAATAGCGCGGAAAAATGTTTTGTTACGATCGCTCTTTTTGACAATTCTCGCAATATCTTACTTTTTAGGGAACGAATATTTAGTTGATTGGTTTAATAGCAGACAATCAATAACAATAATTCAATATTTCTTTTTGTTCACATTTTTTATTGATTTATTACTATACGTACAGATATGCGTTTTTATTTTGTTTACAATATTAACCAGAAATAACCCCAGAAAAATAAAAACATTAGAAAAAACCTAAATTTACAAGAGAAAAGTAACATTATTATTAAGTTATAATTAATTATATTAGAAAATTGCAAATTAACTAAACTAAACTATTATTGATGTTATTATATTGTATGTACAAGAAAGTTATTATATTGACAAAATGTTATCGAGTATTGTTGATTGTTTTTTATAATTGAAAAAGTAAAATCCAGCTTCACTTTTTTGAACATTCTAGATATATTCTTAAAGCGAGTTCGCTTATTACTAGACGCCAAAGCTGTAATATTGATAGATTTTGCTCATCGCGTGCTCGCCAGTCCCAACCACATCCAATTTTCGATTGTGCACTCGATCAGCCTGAGGAATTCCAATTCGAGTCTCTTTTGCGTAATACCAACGGCGACCGTAATTCTGATCAATTTTCCAGTCTTTAACTGCTTGTATTTTTTTCAGCAACGACTCACTCATCTCAATCGTGTGCAATTGATTATTCGAATCTTTTTGTAGTTTAAACATTAGTCCATTTGTGTTCAGCGGATTTAGACATGGGATGTTACTAAGATCAATATATTGTAATTGTGGCATTGATATGAGAAAAGTCGAAAGATTTGCTGGAGTTGTGATTTCTGCGTTGGCGAGCCCGAGATTCTGAAGAGAAGAAGAACAATGCTTTTTTATTGCATTGAGCACACGTTGAGTAATATGTGAAAATCCGATGTCTAGGGAGCGTAGACTTTCGGCAGAAGGAGAACTTAGAATTGTGACGAGATCCCATTCGGAGATCATTGTATCTCCGTATAAATTCAAATTTTCCAGTCGATTGCATTGACTCACGAATCGTGAAATGCCATCTGAAGTAATATTTTTGCATTTAGCTAATGAAAGTTGTAAGAGTGTGTTGCTTGTATTTGTTTCTGTTTCGAGAAATTCTAGAGTTAAATCGGAAATTGAACAGCCGCCTAAATCCAAATGAGTAATATTTGGCATATGAGCGAGCAATGGAAGAATTGTTTCGTGTTCCGAGAGAGTCAGGCATTCATGAAGTGATAGACGTTTAATATGCGGGAGAAGAGGTTGTAATCGTTGGAATCCGTATTCAATATCGGAGTCAGCAGAAGTTTGAAATTGGACAATTTGAACAAGTCCAAGCGATTTGACGAGATCTTTCATTGCGTCGTTGAATTGTTTGCTCGAACAACCACAGAAATCGAGCGATTTAAGATTCCTGCACTCGGATACCAATGTCCGTAAGACATCGATAGTGATGGCTGATTCCAATGATTCCGAAACCGAAAATGCCTCGAGCATTGGAGTTGATTTCAAAATATTTATCAGTGCTTGCGGGGTGACAGATTTTTGAGTTTCAGTTTCAGAGTGACTTTTTTGCAGACCGAAAGTTGAGAAACTCGATAAATCCAAATGTTTAATCAGAGAGGTTCGGTAAGATTCACCGGAAATTGCATTCGCGAATAAAACAAATGTATTCGGGAACGTAAATGTTACAGTTTGATACAAGATTGGCGTCGCGTGCAAATTAAAAGTGTGATTCACGAGTGTGCAAGCCGATAGCGTTTTTTTGTCATCTTTAAGGTGGAAGAAAATATCGCGGATTAATTCAGATGGAAGATTGGGAATTTGTTTGTTTTTGTTGTTGTTCGATGCTGATTTAATAACATGGTATTCTTTATTATGATGTTGATTATTGGTATTATTGTTGTTATAAAAGGCAAGGTTTCGTGTGAAGTTCAAAAATAAGGTAGACATTTTAGTGTATTCGTAAGTTTGTATGTTGTATATCGATTAAAATCAAGGAACTAAAAGCAATTATAAAATCTAATTATTATAATAGTTATAATAACGATAATTAAAAATCAAAATCAAAAATAATCAAGGTATGAATTATTTATTAATATCGATTTTTTGTGTTCTAGATTTTTGATTTTGCATTTATTTGTGAAGTTGAGAAAAGCGAATGGTGTCTCTCTTTATATATCCTATCCTACAATATATGCTATTATATTATATTATATTATATTATATTATATTGTATTGTATTGTTGGTATATAAATTCTAAACTAGCACAATTTTATAGTGAATATAAATAAGGAAGGTGATACTTTACAACAAAGATCTCGAATATGAATAGGGTGTGATGAAAGCTAAAAAAGAGTCACACAGCATGATCTGAAAGCGGCAATTAAAAGGGGATCACCCATCCTTCTGTTTTATGATTCATAAATCACAACGATAAATTGTGTTAAATGGAAAGATTATAAGCCAAAAATATTTTATTTATTATCGTTATCGTTATGGTCAAGGACATAGTGCTTTGTTTCAGCAATAATTACTCTTAAATATTTTTTTTTGATGCTTCTTCGGTGACAAACATTCGGCACATCTTCACATTTTTTGATAAATGTATGAATTCTCGCTAAAAAAATAATTTGATGTACGACTAGTTAAGAAATCCGAGATAATAATGCTGGTGAATCATCATGGCCAAGTCGTAATGCAATGAATATAGGTGATCGTAATTGAGGAAATAAATGGTCAATAATGCAAAGCCTTAATGTTGTCACGGGAGTGACCACATGAGCGGTGAAAGCTGTTTTCGGCAAATGCCAAACAAAAAAGCAGCATGTGCATATAATATAGGCATGTTGCATATGCCGAAAGGTTCGATTATATGAAAATGACGACACAAATCTCCAAAGAAAGAATAACAAGAATTGCTGTGAACATGCTTATCGTTATTGCTGCGAATACATGGGTGAGTTTACAAATTTGACAAAATTAAAATTTCTATAGATGTTATCTTCGCACGTTTTATTTTTATGTATGCATTGGATTACCTTTAATGATGAACGGTCGCGCTATTTCTCTCTCGATAAGTAGCTTTTTTTGATAAGGTACATTCATTAGACAATAAATAGAAATAATCATTGAATAAACTTCATTATACGTTATATAGAAATTACTTGTAGCACCCTGTTAAATTGGCACCAGTTTTAGAAACTCAATTTCTGCAATCTCCGCTCGTTAAACGAATTTACTACGCTCTGTATGAATCCCTTTCCATAATTGTCACCAAAAAAAAGACCCTTTTTTATAATTATTATTACAATATTTTAGATGCAATGCATAAATCTCAATGTTTCTTAACTCGGGATAAATTACTAAAATAAGGGACTAAAGCCTGGTCCATCCGATAATCAGTCCGAAACACAAACCAATAATGATGCGTAAATTTTTGATCAACTCGGCAAAACAAATCCGAAGCGCGGGCAAAATAACGGAAAACAGATGCTCAAATCTATCTTGGTATACTAATAAAAAATGTCGGGGAGGAAATTTTGTGTATAAGCTTGATCACAACTCCACCTAAGCTTAAAATCAATCTTTAATTATATAGTCATGTATCACGTGATGGATCAGGCTTCAGATCATGGTGAAACTTTTGGCCAGAGTTATACAGATATTTGCAGATCTTTTGGCCAAAAAATTCATGAAGATATTGATATATTACTATAACCTGCCACAATAAATGATACACAGTGTTTCCCCTTTTACAAAGTTCTCATCGTTGTAAAATAATTTGGATTGTTCGGATTATTTATGTTTATGTTTATGTTTATGTTTACGGTTAATGGTACAGTTTTATTGTTCTTGTTATTATTGTTGTGCTGTGTGCCGGCAAATCGGGGACACACACACAAATAAATACGTGTCATTATTTTTAGCATTAAATTTTGTGGCATTACACAAGTTTGTGATTTATATTTTCTACGGTTTAAAAAGTACTTTAAATTTTCTACACTAACTTAAACCGTAAAGTACGGTATTTGTTAATTAAGAGAAAAAGTCAAGCTAATCTCACCGTATAGCACTGCTTAAAGTACCTTCACTTGTAAAAACTTTACATCTCAGTCATTCTTTTAGTAATTATTCATTTGGCAAAAAAATGGACTAATTTAAGGTTTATGTATAAAAAAAAAGTTGAAAAGAGAGTGCCAGGTCTGATCTAGTATGAAAAAGGATAGTTAGTAACAATAAAAAACGTCTAAATAAGGGAAAAAGAAAAAGTGTGGGGTGAACCCAAACATGCACATACACACGTAATATGCGATAAAAAGGAGTATAACGATACTCCTCCACACACAAAGGTAATCAGGAAACGTGCTAGTATTTTTCTATGCGTGTTACAGAACTTAGGGTCGAAAATCATTTTTTTATTAATTATTATATTGTCGGTGTGTAAATTCCACATTCTTACATGTATCCCTAAGTAAAATAATTACAAATTTACTTTAAATGTAATCTAAAGAACACAACTTCTGAGCAAGAAATATTTATTTTCTCGAGATAATCAATTTATTTAGGAAGATTCTGCATAAATAATGAAGTACCAAAGTGAAGACAAAAGGGCATATCATGTGATTCCGATCCCAATGCCGACCATCTGATATCTCCCTTAAAATCATGCACCAATCAAATCGCAAGATCAATGTGCAACGCAAATGTTATTTTTGAAAAATAGCTTGTATCTTAAAATTTGCATATGAAACTATCTTTTGTGCTTTAATAAAAAATGTTCTTGCGAAATTTTACTGTACAATAACCTTGACTCTAAACCTAACCCTAACCCTAACCGAAATTCTATTTAAGAGGGATATCGGATGTTCGGCATCTGAATCGGAATCACATGATCTGCCCTTTTTTTTCGTCTTCACTTTGTTACTAAAATAATGTCTTTTATGATTATATACCGTAATACTATGTTTCATCTCCTTATTACTAGCAATGTTTCTTCATCTAGCATAAGAAAAACGCGTGATAAAACAAATTAAATATATATTTCTATGTCTAATGAGAAATCATGTACGATGTGCTACCACCTTTTGTGGACGTACGAATAGTAAAATAGTAATGATGCGTGAGAAAACGGATTTGTCATGTATAGAGAAAATAATGAGTACATTATTTAATTTTGCGTAGTAGTATTATGTTACTGTTATATTATTTATTCGGAAAATACATATAAAAATATTATTATCTAAAGTTGTCTTGATTATCTTATCTTTACCCCACAATAATGATGTAATATTATTTGGTGAGAACAATGCATGTTGTTGTCACCGCATAAACAATTACCTTAGACAATCATCATCATTTTTTCATTGAATGTGTCTCCTTACTGGTTGATTTATCTGCTAGATGTTTTTTCGCTCTTTTATCATTAGTGTAATAATAATAATACGACTTATTTGCCAAAAAAATTTATTTATGGTTGTGATGTTTAAGGCATAATTTATTTATAATATGATCGAACAAACAGTATTATTCAATTAGATTATGAAGAAATGAGTGGAAAGAAGTTGTGTACGAGTGGGTTAACTGCATTTACAAATAATATGCACACAGAAGTAAAGAATATCATCACATATAACATGATGAATATTGTTTCTAATATGCGTCATTTTACAAAAAGAGAACGAGTTATTTATTGAATGAATAAATAAATGAATTCACTAATTGATAAATGAAAATTAAAAATTAATGATTGTTTCCTGCTGTTGTGATCAGGTTCTCTCTTCATCATGAGGTCACCACAAACCTTCTTTCTTCTTTTTCCCTATTTTCTACCTCATCATAATAATTTCACAAGCCGACAAACCACTCGCAAAAAAACTTTTATATTACCTTAGTTGTTGAAGAGTCTCTGTATGAATGTTTATAATTGTTGCAAACTAGTTTTCTTTTCCCACATTGATTACCATTATGTGAGATAATAATTAACAATTGCACACATAAGATTACACGACATATAACATTTCTTGCATGGCATAAATATTCAGAATTCTTCCCATTAAAGGAACATAAAAAATTGCGGAGTTAAACAATGACACAAAAAATTGTTTGCTTTGCCATCGATCTAATTAATAGACCAAAAACAAGACCCAATGGATTGTTGCGTTTGTTTTAAAACTGGCGCCAAATGTTTGTCACATCTCCGAGTGAAAGAACAATCGTAGAGGGATATTTTATTGTTATGCACTGTAAATCATATCGTTATTGCATCAGATAAGATAATCTAGTTACATAGATATCACTGCCACATTACAATTTTCGGTCATTATATTATATCGTCATATTATATATTATTAATACACAAAGTGCTCCGTTATTTACAATATTATTAATCAGGGACGTTGTAAAATCCAAATGAAAGCTAAAATTAACAATAATAGTGCCAAAGCTCTATTATCGTGGGATGTGTGTATATCTTCATTCCGTTTACTTAGATCTCGATTTTCTGAATATGTTTTTAAAATATCTTTTTATAATGGTGACTTGGGAACTGAACTATATGTATTACTTATAATTTCGGGTAACAAATGTTTCTATAACAAAGTAAAAAAATTACATCACAGGAACCGACTCAATAGAAACTTTGCTGCGAAATAAATCATCACTGCTACTATGTTATGTATTTACTCAATTGACATCATTGTTTTAAAATAAATGACTCATAAAAGAATAATTAACGCCCATTAAAAAACTAAAGTTGTCTTGATCATCTTATCTTATATGTGAGATTTCGATTAGAAAATCCTTGTGAAAAAAAATATGTGTCTCTATGTCAGTGCATAACCCCACTTTACTCTCACTACCAAATAATTTTTGATTCGAGGCTTTGCAGCGACAACGTAGAATTTGGATCGTGCATAAATAATCATTATACATGTAATAGAAAAAGCTGCGCGAGTAATAATGTTTGCGTGCTCTGTATGATTGGTTTATAGGATTTAATTAATAATCACGATTACTATGAGCTTCTTTCTTTACAATCTGTATATAGAATGCGCGGTGATAATTTACTCTTCCATCTAAACTTCTTGTAATCATTACCATATTTTTCTCATACTGGTTTCCCTAAAGAAAGTCATGGCTTTTTAATTTCGTGGGAATCCGATGCATTTACTTTTTCAACTCGAAAAAAAAGCTGCGTCAATTATTTCAGTTAATCGTCACAAAGGAAGTGCAAACATATGAAGAATAACCAGTTAATCGTCACAAAGAAAGTGTAAACATATGAAGAAGAACCAGTTTCACACTTTTCTACAATTAAGGTAATGTTACAAAATGTGGAGTAAAACAATCACACAAAATAATTGCTTACACTAATAAGTAAAAAATGCATATCGTATTAATAACGAAAATATGCTTTAGGGAAGGAGTTTGATTGGTTTACATACTTTATTATGCATAAGGATCTATACATTATCTATGCTATTTTATTTTATTTATACATCGATGTTCATTGGATTTCTTTAATAGAATCATTGAATATAGTGGATCAAAAAAGCGAAAACATAGGTTTGCGATATTAAGTTGAGTTTTTTTTTTAGATCTGTTATCATTACCAACCAATACTTTAATAATTTAAATTAACTTTTTTCTCTTACATCACAGGCAAGTAACTACATGTAAGGGCAACTTCTTTTTCCATTACTTTTTTTAATAAGTCACTCTTTCATTAAATACATAGCACCCATAACACGCTCTTTTAGTGAAAATTCATAATATCAGAAATAACTACAAGTTTCAAAGTAAAAGCCAGTGAAACTTCATAATATCGGAAATAACTACATGTTTCAATGTAAAACCCCGAATTAGAATGAAATATTTTCCTTTACAATAAGAAAGAAATTAACAAAGAACAAGGCAAAAAACAAAAATAATTGATTTGTTGCGAAACTTTTTACTTGTAGAAATTCTGAATTTCGTGCTTGTTAATAGAATACTTTCATTTTCATTATGAACTTTGATTTTTGTGTAGAAAATTATATCATATTATCGAACTTGTCTTAACAAAATGCTACTACAATCAAAGATTAAAAATTATAGCTCGTGTTAGCTTTAGCAACATTACCTCATAATGTTATACAACAAGTTAAAAGACAATATCTGTTTTTGTATTAAACACTACTATGTGATTGTAGTCAAAATTGCAAATTTCCATATGTCGGATTAATGCAAACGATGCAACCTCTATACATGAACATTGCTACAAAAACTTTAAGCAATGAATGGTTCAGGACACGCGAATCAATACAAATATACATTTAGTAGGTTCAGAATACTTAATTCTGTCTTGCATAGCGAAACTACATATGGCTAGATTAGAAAAAGAATTGTTTTTCATGAAACTGAAAGAATAGTAAGAGAATACTAAGTGTGTAAGCTGCACACATTTATAATTCTGTACACAAACTCATTGAATTTTGTGTAGTGTTCTTTATAAAGTTCGCATATGCTACAAATTTGTAAGTTTTTCAATAATTAATTAAAGTTTATAACCAAATTTATAACAAAAGTTTTTTAATTTCAGCAAGTATTAATAATCAAATTATATAGTCAAATTTCTTTATAATTACTTTCTGTTAGATAAAAATTACAAAATTAGCTATAATAAAATTATTTGTTTATAGTTAGAAAAAATTATTATGATATAATTATATAATAATTATATAGTTTTTTGGATTTTGTAATTTGTCGCCATGGCGATATATCGCCAGTTCCGAAAAATCACGTGATATATATAAGTATATAATAT
>CAJVPL010001639.1:0-12689 GCA_910591945.1 Ambispora gerdemannii | reverse complement strand
GTATGAAATATAAAAGATATAAGATAAAATAGTATGAAATATAACAAAATTAGAATGAAATAGTATGAAATCTAAAGAATTAGTATAAAATTATAATTCATAGATCATATATTTACTAACTATCCAATAGAAATATATTATAAGTAACATGATATATCTTATATCAGGTGCTGAATTCATCACATAATGACAATATAATATTTATAAATATTTAATAAATAGTAGATAATTATTTGAAATAATTATATATAATAATTATTTATAATAATTATATTTATAAAATATTAAATTACAATAATATATATAAAAAATAATAATTTTTAAATTTAATTTAAATATTTTTTTAATTTAATATCAAATAATAATATAATCAAATTTTTTTAGTTATTATTATTAAATAAGTAAATTTAAATAATTATAAAGAAAATATAATTATAAAGATAATTTTTTTATTATATTTATATATAAATAAAATTATAAATATATATAATTATAGAAAAATTTAACTGTATTTTTATTAATAAAATTAAAAAAAACTAATATTTAATATATTTATTTTTAATCTTAATAACATTTTAAATATATTTAAATATGCTTAAAATTAAATAATATAAAACTTTTATATTAATATTTATTTATTGTCTCTATATAACTCTAATTAATTTCTGTTTTAATTTTGATAAAGATTTTCTTTTTTGATTTAATAATTTAAGTGATTTCACAAATACTTAATTGGATTTAAATTTGAACTTTGTAAAATCCAATCTAAAAAAATATTATTTAGCAAGCTATATAAAATATATAATATAATACTCAATTTTGTTGAAATACAATATTTAGATTATTACAAATTTATAATAAAAAATTATTTGTAAGAACATTAATATAAACCTCAGAATTTATATTTTCTTTGACAATTATTAGTAATTCAACTAAAACAATTCCAAAACATTACAAATTCTCTATTAAACTTAACTATTAATTTAATATAATTTTTATCATAAGCATTCCTATCTTTTACTTATTCATCTAATTTATAAAACAATGCAACAAAATTCTACAAAATTTATTCTATTTTATCTTACTTATGAAAGACAAGTAATCATACTACTAGATTTTATTACTATTTGAAAATAAAGATCAAATAACTTCAAATGAAATAATTAAATGAGCTTGTACTATAATTAAAATATAATTAGACTGAACAATAACCCAGCAAAATGTTGAAAAATCACAACAAAGCAGAAAGAAACTCACCAACAAGACAATTAGTCACAATCTTTCTCTATTGGAAATAAAATCTTAATGAAGAAAATGAAAATGCAATCTTAAATGATGTAAATTGGAACTCCTTAGATCATATAATATGTTTTCATTCTTTATTCCAATTATATTGGTTTTGTATCAATTTAATCATGAACAGAAATAATTTTGGATCAACCTGCTTATTTTTTAGGATGTGAATAACCTGTTTTTTTATAACGGTTTATAGTATCATATACAGTTGTGTGAGCGCGGTTAATATTTTTGAAAAGCGCCGATTATTTATTTTCTTTGTCATTCATTTCTGCGCATGTTCTAAATAGGAAAAATATATAAAAGACACGCTTTTTTATATATCGATATAGATTCTTTATTATCCAAAAAGGAAACAAAAGAAACTTTTACCATTACCGTAAAAATTTGTTTTTCGATAATCTACTTTGCGCATATTGATACTTCGGTAATCTTAAATTAGGGTCAAGGTTAGAGTTACCTCATCGAAATTTTTTATTAGCACATTTTTAATTAAGATCACGTGCGGATGATAATGGAAAATGACGACATTTGATACACGCAATTAAGAAATTGAGAAAGTCACTTGGACGCAAATCCAGCAATTTGATTGGTCTGGACACTTGTCCAGACCAATCAAATTGCTGGATTTGCGTCCAAGTGACAACACTGGTCTAATAACACTAGAATTTTCTTCTTTTTCCGATTTAGGAAATCAAATTATGGACACTAACGATAAACATGTGAAAACAATGAATATCAGAATGGATATCATGTGGTATCTTGGTAATTTAAAATCATCCATTAATAGGAACACCGTCTAAAAACCTCTTGCAATTTAACAACTAAATCAATAAAACATTCATTAACAAAAATCCTTCAACAACTCCAAATTACTTTTCTCATATAAAACACGTTAAAATAAAATGCCTGCAACAGTAACAACGAAAAACGTAGTCGAACAATGGGTAACCTTTCCAGGCGGTGTAGAATTTTACACAAAAACTTGGAAGGTATTTAAAAAAACGTTCTTTTAGGATAAGAAATCTAGCAAAAATGTCAGAACCATCGAATGACTGTTTGCGTATTAAATAGGCAAATTCCGAACCACCAGTTGCCACAGTTGTATTTGTTCATGGTTTTGGCGAACATGTAAATCGATATGACCACGTATTTGACAAATTTCAAGGAAATGGTATAGAAGTTTTTGCGTACGACCAACGCGGGTTTGGACAAACCGCGGCACGTAATAAGAATCCGGGTGTGACGAGCTGGAAACTCGCGACTGAAGATATCACTCATGCTCTTCGTCTGAGAAGGCGTGAGGGCGTTCCTCAGTTTTTATTTGGTCACAGTATGGTAATTAGGTTTCATAACCAAAATTTTAAACGCATATATGTCGTCATTAGTGGCATACCATAAAGAGCTCATTGTTGTTAGAAATTTAACACAAAAATCCGGATCCCGGGTATCTAATTTCACTTTGTATGGCTTTACCTTAATTTCGATATATATATAGGGTGGCGCACTCGCTGTTAACTATGCGACAGAAGGACCAGAACGAGACAATGTAGCTGGCTTTCTAATTTCTGCTCCCTTTTTGGACCAACCTGCTTCTACCAAACCTTCGCAATCCATCGTATACCTGGGAACTGCAGTGTCGAAAGTTTTACCGAGCTTTCAAATTGGCGTAAAGTTCTTTCCAGAATATACGAGTCGCGTGCCTGAGGAGGTCAAGAAGTATGAGGATGATCCGCTTATTCATAGTATTGGTTCTTTGGGCGGAAGTGAGTATTTTTTATTAATGTATTTAATATTCATTAATTTTATGTTTATTGACTTGACACATTTGTTACTATGATTATTACAGTCAGAGACATGTTATTGGGTCCGAAAGCCGTATTGAAATCAAAATACAAAAATATCACAAAGCCAATATACATGGTACACGGAGATGATGATAAAATCACTTGTTGCAAAACCTCCAAAGAGCTTTTCGACAAAATCCCGTCAAGCGATAAAACTTTCCGTGAATGGAAAGGAGGATATCATGAATGTAAGTTGTTACATTATTTTGCTTTCTATATCATTTACGTAAAATAATCTTCACTTTCGATTTAGTGCACAATGACCTTGAAAAAGATGAGGTTATTATCGAGTGGATTGAATGGATACTAAAAAGAAAATACTTTTAATTATTTATCCCACACCTCCGCATTTATGTAATCTATTTATTATATTCATCTGATAATTTTTAGTACTCATACTTTTATTGTAATTCTTAACCATCTTCATTAATAGAAATTACTTATATACATTTATTATGCATATATCAACGTTTTTGACACAGTTTTGGTTTTGTTTTGTTTGTTCCATCTTTAAGTATTATTTTTTCGTTACACTATTATTATTGTTGTTATATTTGCATTCGAATAAAACGAAGCTTTATAGAACTCATTTCATCATTATGCGAGTTCCATCATCCTTTTCGTCTTCTACCCTAAAAAAGAAAAGAAGTGATTGAAACAAGATAAATTATAAAAAACAAAAAAGTAAACCAATCTTAATCTTCATACTACTACTAACTTGATACAATCCTGTGTAGTAGCCAGAAAAATACCACGCCATTAATAAATTGGCGAGAGCTTCATCATCTAACCAGAACCAACAAAATATTTAGTATCAAATGACAAAGGTGAATGGATGTACGAAAAAAATATCCACACCCGTTTCAATCATTGGTGGCTGAGGTGGTGGAGGTCCCTATATATGACGAGCCATCAATTTAGATTCGATTAAATAGTAAATACTCTAATTATTAAGACTATATATATATACCTTTTGTGTTCTATGCCCAGAAGTATTATAAGACGCGTAATAAGGATCCTACACATATGAAACAATATGTAAAATTCCAAAACTCGACATAACGGGAAATATTATATTTCAAAGTCTAAAAACGCACGTATGATTGCGAGAGGGGAGGAGGGCCATACGGATAATAACCTTGATGTAAAGGGGGTGGTGGAGTCTGAGGAGGATAATGATGCTGTGTTGTCTCATCTTGCATAGCAGTATTAGATGGGTAATTGTAATAAGACGACGATGATGTTGTTGGATAATGCTGATAATGTGGATAATGTGAATACTGTTGATATGTTGTTGTTTCTTCGTCGTTAGGTATATTAGTGGTGGTTTCGATGTTTGGACTAGAGGTTATCACTTTTTTTTTATCAGTATCGATGATAATCTTCTTTTGCTTGTCGTTTTTTTGGTCTACACTAAATGGAGATGTTGCTGCTGCTGCGGTTTTCGATGTTACTTTAAGACTGTCATCTTGTATAGCTTGCTTTTGCTTGTCGTTTTTTTGGTCTACACTAAATGACGAAGATGTTGCTGCTGCTGCTGCAGTTTTCGATGTTGCTTTAAGACTATGGTGGTCCTATTAATCGCGTTTTTATAATTGATTTTAATAGATCAAACCAAATTTGATAATTCAAGCATCTGTATTATTATCACTATTAATTAATAACCTGATATTCTTTCCACGCTTTTTCCCACGCAGAAATTAACGCGCTATCGTCCCATACGTCTACATTTTCCTCCAATTCCTCATGTTCCTCCTCTTCTTCTTCATAATGTTCGTCTTGATTGTCTCTTTCCGTCTCTTCTTCTTGCTCTCTATAATTCTCAAATTCTTCTGAGTAGTACTTGAATCAATGTAGATAAGGTTTAGGAGAAGAGGTGTTGTAAAGAAAAAATTCAAAAGACAATAAAAGAACCTACTTCTTGTTCTTCAGCTTCGGTGATATTATAGTTATTATTACTATTAAAAGATCCACCTTTTTTTAACCCCTGTTCGTTTTTAAATTTACGCTGCTGCTCCTCCTCTTGTTTCTTTCCTTGACGTTCTGCCATTAATTAAATAAAAGTAAAGATCGTCTCTTATTTATAATTTTCGTGCGGAAAATTTGGCACGTGCAGTTAGTTAACTTTCCATTTATGAATCAAAGATCGACGAAATAAAGAGCATTTACCCTTCCGTTCTTGACTTTATATCATGGCATTTTGGAAACCAGGAGCAACTGCGCCCGGTGTTAGTCTCGACCGAGAAACTGAGAAAGAAACAGGGGAAAATTTCATCACTTTTGTGAACCCAAGTGTCTCTACATTCTCTATACAACAGCAGCGGCAGCGATTACCTATATTCAAGTCACGTTAGTGTTCATTAGCCGGCGAAAACTGAAATATACTCTTGCCCTTAAGAACCCTTCAATTTCTGTTAATGGCTTATATTAATTTGGAATTTATTAGGTGATCATGTTCTTTATCTCGTTGAAAAATATCAGACCACAATTATCGTTGGACAGACCGGATGCGGAAAAACAACACGTATTCAAATTTAGCGCATCCTTTATGAAATAATAGATATTATGAGAATAAAATCAATTTAATAATTTATATATGTCACGTTGTGCAGAGATACCGCAATATCTTCACGAGGCGGGATGGACTTCTGGCGGTCGAGTAGTGGCCTGCACACAGGTATTTGATCGCGATGCGACTTATGCTCTCATACTTAATAAATAAATAACTGTAATAACTGTCATCAAATAGCCACGTCGTGTTGCTGCCACCACTGTTGCTCAACGTGTCGCCGAAGAAATGAATGTACAATTGGGTGAGGAGGTAGAATTTAGATTCTGGATTCAATCTATCGAATGGTTTCTTTTCGATATTAAATTTCTCTAACACTTTGATTTCTCTCAATGATAAAAAGGTTGGATACAGTATCCGATTTGAAGATTGCTCAGATCCACATAAAACACGGATAAAATACATGACTGACGGTATGCTGTTTCGTGAGACTCTGATTGATCCGTTACTTTCACAGTACAGTGTCATAATGATTGATGAAGCACATGAACGAAGCTTGTATACCGATATCCTAGTGGGATTGCTAAAAAAGTATGTCCATTCGTTTATTTATTCTGTTATCCCATCTTAGTCTTTAGTCAATAGTTCTCTTGAAACAAAAATTGAGAATATTTTCTTTATTTGTCTACAGAATAAAAAAGAAACGTCCTGAATTACGAATTATCATCTCTTCTGCAACATTAGACGCCGAAGCTTTTTACGAATTCTATAATACAAATACTATCAATGATAAAAGTAAAGACGACGCGTCCATAATTTCGTTAGAGGGAAGGATGTTTCCTGTTGATATACATTACCTCGAGGACCCATGTTCAGATTACGTTGAGAAGGCAATCCAAACTGTTTTTGATATTCATACAAAGGTGTGGCGCTGTTGTTATCATTAGCTTTTGGATTGATTCACGATTCAAATATATTTATATATATATATTTATATTTGTACATAAAAGCAACCTGTTGGAGATATTCTGGTATTTTTGACTGGTAGAGATGAAATTGAACACGCGGTACAGGAAATAACGGATAGAGCCACCACGTAATTTAATTATTCATTAAGGATTTTTTATATGATGCACAAATAAACTCATCAACTTTGTTTCAATTATTCAAGTCTTCCGCGCTCAGCCCTGAAAATTACGCCATTACCACTATACGCAGGCTTGACAGCAGAACAGCAAATGCTCGTATTCGAGCCTACACCTCGCAGCACGCGTAAAGTAATAATAGCAACTACTATCGCGGAAGCCTCAATTACCATTGAAGGTATTGTGTACGTGGTTGATTGTGGCTTTGTAAAGGTAAGTTAAAACATTATGTCCAAAAATAAATTGCAGCCATTTCCAGGATTATTTCACTATTAAGCCATTATAGATTCGCGCGTATAATCCAAAAACCGGGATGGAAAGTTTAACTGTCACGTCCATTTCAAAAGCGTCAGCTCAACAAAGGGCCGGTCGTGCTGGTAGGGTAAGACAAGGCAAAGTGTATCGTCTCTATACTGAAGATAGTTTTTATGAATTTCAGGACGCCAGTGTGCCGGAAATGCAAAGGTTTTTTTTTGTTTAATGAGGAAGAGCAAATTTTATTATTTTTTCATTGTTTATTGATTTCTGTTTAATCCATTAAAGGAGTAATCTCGCTCCCGTTGTGCTTCAATTGAAAGCACTTGGAATTGACAATGTATTGCGTTTTGATTTTATGACTTCTCCACCAGCAGAATTAATGATACGCGCTTTGGAGGTTAATTTTATGATGTAACAAATTCCTTAGATTTCACGAGTAGATAAAATATTACTTATCAAAGCTCCTTTATAGTTACTATATTCTTTGAAAGCATTGGATGATTATGGCAGACTGACAGTTCCACTTGGGATGCAACTTGCTGAATTCCCCGTTGATTCTATGCTTGGAAAAATAGTAGGTATATTTTTTTTTGAGGTCAAACTTTTTGCGAATAATAGTAACGTATTGTTCTGTGAAATTTAGCTTATAGATTCGTATAAATTCAACTGTGCAGAAGAAATGCTCACTATTGCTGCCATGATATCAGTACAAGTAAAGCTTGATTTAAAAGCTATGTTAAATATCATGTTTAGTTGCTGTTATAATTGCCATGGAAAAACTAATTTGATATAGAATGTATTTGTATTATCTTCTAGCAAAGTGGATGAGTCAAAAAGAAAATTCGCAGTCGAGGAAGGAGATCACATAACTCTATTAAACGGTCATTATCATGGCAATCTGATTTATTTACTCCCGAAAATTTGTATTTCAATAACATCACGTTGTATTATTTTTTGACATTCTAGTATACAATGCATTTGTAACACGCGGGAAAAAGTCTGGCCGTTGGTGTCATGAACACGGCCTTAATTTTCGTACTCTTCAACGTGCTATGTCAATTCGTCAACAGTTGACAAAATACTTGAAGCGGTTTGACGTGCCACTAGAGTCATGTGGCAACGATACCGTCAAAATTCGCAAATGTTTGGTTAGTGGATATTTTGCTAATGCTGCAAAGATGATGCCGGATGGGTCGTTTAGAACTATAAGGGATAATGTGGTAAATTTCAATTTTTTATTCGAGTGCTCTCTTTTTCAATTATCTTAATGAAGAAACTTTTAATTGACAAATAATAGGAGCTACATGTACACCCATCCTCCGTTCTCTTTACACGGGCTGTTGAGTGGGTTATATTTCACGAAGGTATGTATAATAAATAATCTTTATAATTCTTAGCTTTTCTAAATATTTATGCTCATCTTCGTGTATTATTATCTATAGTTGTAGAAACAACTAAACCATTCATGAGAGATCTTACAGTAATTGATCCGGCTTGGTTAGCGGAACTGGCGTAAGTTTTTTTTTGACGCTTATTTTATTGATTCTATTGATATTAATATTTATGATCGATATTTTTTATTATACAAGACCACATTTTTATGAATTCAAAAAATCAGCGCTTCCTAAGCATTGATGGAAAAATCTCATTTAATACAAAATTATGTTGTTTGATAAATAACATTATTATTATTATTATTCCAAAAGTAAATTTATTCAATTGTAAGGAAACTATACTAAATTTAGCGAAACTTCTAGGTTTCAGCTTACTATAATATATTTGATTCATCCGGACGTTCTTATAAAGAGATGCGATTAGCCACTACATTATTGTTATTATTATTATTTATTATGCTATAGTGTAGTCATGTTCTAATTTATAAATTACATTGTAATTTTATAACTAGTTTTTATTAAATTGAATCACCAGAAAATCTAAAATAATAATCATGGTGTGATTAGTCATCAATATCTGTTTAAAATTATGCTAAGGCTGATTCAAGTATGGAAATGTCTGGAAAGAGTTGTAAAGAAAGCATTTTGATAGTTGCTTGATTATCTAGAATGTTGACAAGTTCTTTGATTGGACATTTATTATTAATATGGAATTTAATTGGTAAATTACATTTACATAATTTGGAATCAGAATATATGCAAATAGTTGTTCAATAAAAAAATATGTGAAAGAATATTGAAATGACCAGATTTGTTGTTAAAAGAGTTGCTTTTTTGTTATTTGATAATAAAATTGTATTTTTCACATTGTATTTAATAATTATATCTGGTATTCCAAATGTATTTGCAATCTTAATTGACAAATCAAATAATAAAATTGGTGATAATAATTATAGTGTTAATTTTGGTAAAAAATATATGAGTTCTTATAAAACAAAATCTTAAATATATTGACATATTCAGATAAAATGTTAATTATATAAAAGGATGAATAAGCTTGATGAATAAATTTTGTTATTATCATAATATAATATTTAATGAATAATTTTATTAAATAATAAAAATCTTATTTATTATTAAACTATAATTAGTAATATTCTTATAGAATAATTATTTTTAGTAAATTATTATTTTATTGAACATTTATATCTTAAATATTATTAGTTCTTAAACTTGTATTAATAATATTAATACTTGTATTAATAATAATGATATTAATACTTGTATTAATATTAAAAATATAGTAATATTTGTATTTAATTAAATTAATGATAATAATAATTATGAATTCAGAAATTAATACTAATAATAATTAGAATTAGTAATATTGTTATTATTTTAGTGAGCTTTTATAATTTTTTAAATATAGATCATGTGTTCTTTATGTATTTTGATTAGGAAAAGAGTTATTATATTTTAATTAAAAATTTTACATATTTTAATATTTTAAAGATAGAAAAGATTAATTTACTAAAGATTTTAAAACTGCTGATAAAATCTATAAATGACAATAACAATTGAATCAACAAAAATAATTGCTGACTAAAACAATAGAATAATACTCAATTATTATTAAAGAACTACTTTATCATATTGATTCAGATAATAAATATCCAGAACATCTTAAAATAATAATATTTAAATAAAATTCTTCATTAATCCAATTAGATTAGTTATCTTAGATAATGCTATTTATACTGTTCAATTATATGAATCAAGTTATCAACAAATTAAAGAATTAAATTCTATCAATACAATATCAAATATCACAAGTCTATTAAATATTCTAATATCTCAACAACCAGTTAAAAATAACATGGTTTAATTTTTACAACAATTAGAAATCTTAACAACAAAATTAGAGAATTTGTCAATCTTTAATAGTCAAAATCAAAATCAGAATAGACTGAATAACAAATATTATAATAATAATAAAAATTATTCAAATAATTAAAGAAGAAGCTATAATAATAATAACTCACTGATAGCTTGCTATAATTGTAAAAATATTGAATATATTATTGTTAATTATCATAATAAAAGAAATAATAATTATAATTAATGAAATAATAATCAAAATTACAACAATAATAATAATAATAATTGATATCAAAATAGAAACAATAATAATTAATAGTTCAATATAATTAAATCTCTCTATAGTCATCACTCTCGGAAAAGCAAAGTTTGATAAATATAGAGAGGATATGACTATAGAAGAGTTTTTTTTATTTTAATTGAAATAAAATTAAGAAAATTGAAATTAACTTAGTAAAATTATTATTATTTATCTCTAATAAAAATAAATATATAATAGTTATTATTGAATATAAACATAAGAAAGAGTTATTTCTGATGCAAAATTAACAATAATAATAATATTCTTATATAAAAATATTATTTATAGACATGAATTTTTAAAAGAATTAATTTTTAATAGAGAAACAATCTTTGTCAATGAATTAATTAAAAATTATATAAAACTTATCAAATTAAATATTATCTTTTAGTATTATATCATTTTTAAATCAATAAATTAGTTGAATAATATTGTGTAAATTATTAATAAAACTAGTATAATTACACAAAAATAAATAGAATTTCTATTTATTTTTAGTATTATTTGTCTATAGAATAATTCAATAAAGTATAATCAAATCTACTTTATTTTACTTGACTTATAAAAAACAAATAATAACTCTAATAAATTTTAAATTACAACTATTGAAAAAAATAATAAAGTTATAATAAATAAAATTATTAAGTAAACTTGTATAATAATAAAAAAATTAGAAATTAATAGAATAATAGCTTATTAGAATATTCAAAAATTTTAATAAAAGCAAAAAGAATTATATTAACAAGATAATAATATACAAATTTTCTTTATTAAAAATAAAGTTTTAATAATAAGAATAAAAATATAATATTAATATCATGAAAATTTTTCGCAAAAATAAAAAGAATTATTCTATATTCATGAAAAACTTAATAAAAGAATTTATTAACTGAAAACAATAAATAAAAAACTTTTGAAAAATTTCTATAATAAAAATCATTTAAAATAATATCTTGAAAATAATAAGTTAGAATTAATAATTGTAATTCAAAATTAGAGTTAACTAATCCAATCAAGAAGTTAATAAACTAAGCTTTGAAATTAATTAAATCTTATATTATCTTTGAAATGAAAATTATAAAAATTTTCAAAAATATCAAAATTAATTTTAACTAAAGAATATTATCATCTTAAATTTTATTATTTTGGAAGAATTATCTGAGAATAACTTAGTAAAATATCACATATTTACAAATTAAAAAATTGAAAACTATTACTATATTGTGAAAAATAATATAGAAATCACAAGAATTATTAGATTTGAAAATGAGATAAAAGAAAAATATCAAAATTAACAATATATTTTCCATTTATATTTTTGTTATTGATATAAAAATTATCTTAGATTCTCTTACAAAAATTATAATACTTGTAATTCTGAAGAAAAATCCAAAAAAAATATGTTATTACAATTTGAATTATATAAAAATTTAGTTTATGAATATTATTCAAGAATTATATTATAAATTTTAATTTAATATAGTATTATTAATTAGTTTAAATTTTATTTTGATTATTTAATATAGATTAATACATAAATAAATAATACTTCTTTTGTAATATCTAGATCTTTATTATCAAATTATTCAATTAGTAATCAAAAAAGATAAAATCTAGATACTTACTAATTTAGCTTCTTGTATCATCTATATTAATAATTAATATTAATAATTAATATTAGTAATTATTATTATTATAGTATAAATTAATAATAATTGCTAGAATATTTTATTAATAATATAATTTTTTAATATACAAGCTATTTTGCTCTTTAAAATAATATGATTAATTATAATAAAGAAGTATTTTAATAATAATTATATATTATTCTTTTATCTATTATATAGAAAATTCATTTGTAATAATATTATTAATCTTATAAATATAGACAAAAAAGAAAATACTAATATAATTTCAATACTGTTACTGTTTTGATGAAGCTTTCGAAATACTCAAAGGTATTTATAAAATTTAAGGAATATTTAAAGGGAAACTTCCAATGTCTTAACGATAATTCAAAGTCTAATAATACTTTATGGCTTTTAGACTGAATATGAATTA
>CAJVPL010001638.1:0-12694 GCA_910591945.1 Ambispora gerdemannii | reverse complement strand
CAAGCTATTTTTCAAAATAAGCGTTTGTTTTCTGCGTTACCGATTTGATTGGTGCATGATTTTAAGGGGAATATCGGTATTGAAATCGGAATCACATGATCACATGACCTGGCAATTTTTTCGCCATGGCTAGGGTACTAGTATCTAAATGTAGAGCACTCATAACATGAATTGTGGACCAATGTACTGTCTACATATTTTTAGAAATGGCAAAATACATACGTACAGTACAAATCATAAGTAACCGACCCCCATAACTTTCCAAAAATCATGAATATTTCCGAATACAAGGAACATTACGTACAAATGCTGATCATGATGCCTTTTACAGATTGGTAGAGCTTCTATATCGGGTATTGTATATTCATGTAATATCGATATCTCGATATCTAGCTATCCAATTTGAGCGAAAATACTACCATTCGATTTGCCTAGATTCGGCAAATCGAATGGTAGTATTTTCGCTCAAATTGGATCACTAGCACTAGATATCGAGATATTATGTCCTAAAGTGACCGATTCTTATTTGTCGATCAATTTTTCATAATGAATCGGTCAAATTACATGTAGAATGTAATATCTCGATCTCCAGTGATCCGATTTGAACAAAAATAATACATTCGATTTGTCTAATCAAGAAGAATCGAATAGTAATATTTTTGTTTGAATTGGATCACTGGGATTGAAATATCACGTCCTAAATTGGCTGATTCATTTTTGTTAACGTCAAAAAAATGAATAGGATGCAATATTTCGACGTCCAGTGATCCGATTTGAACAAAAATATTATCATTTGATTCATCTCAACTAGGCGAATTGAATGATAATATTTTTGTTCAAATCGGATCACTGGGTGTCAATAATTAGATTATTGGATATTGAGATGTGTGTTAAGAAATAACTGATTATATTTTGAACGTGAAAGATTTATGAACAATATCCGATATAGAAGCTCTACAAATTTCATGATCAGCATTTGTAATGTTCTTTGTATCCGGAAATTTTCATCACATTAGACATGATTTCGGAAAGTTATGGGGGGGTCGGTTACTTATGATTTGTACTGTATATGTATATGGATCAAAAATTTAATATACATGTATTATTAAAGAAGAGGAGCCATTTAACAATTAGAATACCGATACATTTATCCACTTGTGTATTTATTGTCGTGTCAATGTTAAAAAATATATTATTTACAACTCCGGCGGAAAGTAATGGCGGTGAGATTGTTTTGTGACTTTTACTATAATACTAGCACCTTTTGTAGAAATAAAGTGCTAGATTTCTAGCAAGATAATGACAATTAAAAAAAAATAAAAATATTTGCGAAAATCTAATAGGAGCGCATCATGGCAAGTCATTGCCGATTGCAAGCTTGTAAAATTTTCTATAAGGCGAGAATTTTGGTAGTAATTTCATTTTAAGCAGAACAATATCGTATTATTGCGATTTTAAAAAACGTTCAAGTTAAAATTTTAGACCCATTAAATTTTATTCAACTGCATTGACTCACATCAAGGACTAATATTTTAGGGGCATAATGTAATGACACTATCAAAATAATTTTTTAATTTTAATAGTATTGAATGTAATATATTAAAAAAACTAGCCGTAAATCATTGTTGATAAACTCGAGATATATATATAATTTGATTTTCTTAATGGCAAAAGATTTTTATTGCTAATGGGCCTGACGTAAATCAGGTGATTTTCGTCAGCCTCTAAAGACCAATATCTTTACATAAAGAATCGCAATATCCAGCTTTGACTATATGTAGCAAGCGAGATGTAATTGTTTTTAGTTAAGAGATTTACAGTCTCTAAAAGCACAGATTTGCTTCTATACAATGTAAAAATTGCCAACATGATTTCGCAAGAAAAATGACTACCGTCTGTTGGATACAGTAATCTACAAGAAGTATCAGGACACTTTGATCACTGAAAATAATGAACAAACACGATACTATAAAAGTCAATTTTTCATTAGGGCAGTGTGACATTTATTAGAAAATATTTTAGGGGATGGGGGTAGAGCTTGATCTTAAGTAGTACAAAATTAAGTGTTTTGATTGGTTAGAAGATCTTACCTGGGGTGGAGGAAGGCACCTCTATCAAAATAATGTATGTCAGCGCCCTTAATACAACGGCCGCTATATCAATGAAAAATTAACTTTTATAAGTGTCATTATACTTTTTGTCATTTAGTGGAAGATTTTAACTCAGATTAAATCCAGGATGAAACAGTTTCTAAGTACAGAATGACTTTGAATATTTTTCATCGATGCATTTTTTAAATTCTCAACAAATATGGATCTAATTAAATTTAATATATAATATTTTAATATCTATTAGTATTAAGTTGTAAAAATCTCTGATTAGTTACCCCGAAATGTACTTCTCTTCCAGAAAAAAGCGATAAGAAATACAATCTTTCTTGCGATTCGAGTCAGGTCATGTATATTCACCTTCTAATATTCCTTCTTTTTCTCCATCAGGGAGACTTTTACAGACAACCAGATCTTTGTAATAATCTATATCATAAGGTAATAAACTGATCCGGTACAACATCCCGACACCCAAAATACCGATATGACGAAATTCCGACGCTGACAAATCCTAACATTGGCAAAATTCCGACATGGTTGAAATCCCAACAATGATAAAAGTGCATCACTTTTTATGGATTTATTTTATCAAAAAGTTAAATGAGCACGATATCTCGGCATCCAATGGTTGGGATCACACCGTGTGTCAAGATATCGCGCTCATTTAACTTTTTGATAAAATAAATGAAGCACTTTTATCATTGTTGGGATTTTAACCCATGTCGTGATTTTGACCATGTCAGAATTTTGTGCGTCGGGATTTCAGCAATGTCGGAATTTCGTCATTTAGGGTATCAGGATTTTGAAGTGTCAGGATTGTGGTTATCGGGAGGTTGGGTGCCACGTTAGGATGTTCTATCGACTACGTGATTAATCAAAACATAATTAGGGTAACATATGTCGATCAATAATTGAGGATTTTCTATTGGTTTCCGTGACCTTTATGAGAGCAGTCTTTACTTTTGCCTTTGGCTCGTAATTTTACTTTTTTTGATCACTTTTTGGCTCCGAAATAACAGCAAGATTTATGTTTTTGAACTTCTTTTTTACGAGTATAGAATTAATAAATCAATTATAAGTCTCGAAAAACAAACTAATAGCGAATTTTTTGAATTTGTATCTTATTTATATCTTTTTTACAAAAAAAAAATAACAATAAGTTTTGTTAGCATTTTATACCTTTGAACATTATTTTTTATATAGTTTTTCAATATAATATAAAAAGGATATTATTATCTGATAGAAAACTTTCAAAGCTATCGATTAAAAAAAATTGAACCGAAATGACCACAAACTTGCTGAGAAAAAGTAAATTATTTGTTCCGTCAGTCAAATGATTATGATTACGTAACATGTAATGCATTTAAAAATAAAGTAAATTTTCCGAAGCCTTGGGATATTCCGCAGATTCTGGAAAAATCCTCAATTAATGATCGACATATGTTACCCTAATTATGCTTTGATTAATCGACTGAACACCCCCACCCTAGTGTCACGTCAAACATCCACATGTTGGAGATGCAAAAATAGATTTCCTTGTTGCACCATATGAATTCAAGAAATTATAATATGACATTTCAATGTATAAACTAGACTATTCAGAAAAAAGATAAGTCACTATGCAAGTATTATGTTATGAGCTTAATGATTTCCTTTTATAGAATTTCGACAACTGATCATGTTCCAGTTCCGGATGCCATAAACCATAGAAATTGTATTTCATCAGTCTTATTTATTTTTGAAAACGATATAATGTATTTGAAGAGGGGATCCCCCAACATCCCGACAGTCAAGCTCCCAAATGTAAAGCTCTGTTCGAGTCTGGTTGGATTGGATTTGAGGTCAACCAGAACCGATAATTTCGGGTCGGATTCGGATCGGGTTTGATCCGAAAATCGTAAATTAGTTTTTCGTTAATAACTTTTATTTTTACTAAGACACTTGTATTTTGTGTCTAAGTTTAGTTGTTCGGAATGTAATTTGTATATGCCCACAAATTTTCGTTTAATTCCAACTAATATTGAACGAAAACTAACGATTTTTAGGCTGACCCGAATAATTTCGGGTCGGGTTTGACCCCAATCCGACCCGACCCGAAATGTGCGTTCCGGGTCGAGTACGGATTGGACCCGACCCGGTTGGAGCACTACCCAAATGGTTCAAGATCCCGACAGTTTTATGATAAAAAAGAACCAAAAGGTTTATGATAACAAAGTGTCATAAGATTTATGCGTCAAATAACCGAGAGTACGCGTCAAATAATCGAGAGAATGCAGGCAATGCAAATAAAATAAATTATTTTTTATTCTGATTAAGTGTATTTGTAACAATTGTTATTTGAAACAATCGCATTTTGATTGGCTAATTAGGATAGGATCTGAGTTAGGGTTAGGGTTAATATTCTGGATATGTGATTGGTTAATATTGAAGTTGTTACATGTAACAGTTGTTACAATACATGTAGATTGATCAACTTAGTGCAATGCAACTGATTATATAGTGTTAGTTTATTAAATTATTATTGTAAACCATCGAGCCAGTGTAACAACACTGGTTCTTTTATATTAATGTGGTCAGAGTTACTAGTGTAAACTCGCTAATATGGTAATTTGTACATTCCACAATATTCCTGAGCTCCAGATTCCGAGTTGTAAGGTTGGAAGTCTGAGATTTTCTTGACATAATATATTAATTATAAGGTGAGAATATTACATAATTGTCTATTGTGAACCATTCGGGATCTTGAATGTCGGGATTATGGATGTGATTATGGACTGTCGGGATTTTGAATTTCGGGATATCGTGGAGACCCATTTGAAAGTGTTATTTTGCATATCCAACCTCCAAAGAGCCTTAACAAATAGAAAGCGATTTTCTAAGCATGTATCACATGTATTCTGTCATGGTAACTTTGGACAAGAGTATAATCCTGTCCTTATGTAGAGTGATCATCTCATGTACGTACTGTATTTGTTCATTGAAAATTTTTCCGCTAGTCCAAGGAAATAAATTACATAATTCAAATCAACTATAGCAACAACTGATTTTTGATCATTATGAATGAAATCACAGTGGATTGAATTTATAATTACGATGGAATCATCATTTCTCTTCGTCTGATTCTACGAGACAGAGATGCACAATTGTGCGAGTTCGTATGAATGGTATTGGAATAACATCGTTTATAACATTTGAGTGATATAAACGGCAATTGTTTATAGTTAAAGGCTATCATGCAACAATACTATTTTTTTGATTTTTATAATGACGTTTTGCGTATATGTGAGATGATGAACAATTAATATCGATATAAATATGTAAGTGGATATCCATTTGCTAGCATTAGCTTTTTTTATTATACAAGATCCTGTATACTCTAATATACATTTAAATAAATAAATTCTTAATAGTTGAAATAATAATATATGTAACACCAAGAAGTCGATAAAGAATAGAGACTGCTTTGGTTGTTGCGCTTTAACTCAAGACATAGCGATAGCTACACACGTTTAGATTCCATGATTACCATTGATCTCTTAACATTTTGTACTCTACCGCTACGTGTATTAACAAAGAGAAACGTTGTTATTTTATTTTATGAAGTAATTTTTCTTTACGACACTCGATCACTCGATTTATGTACTGTACTTAAATCAAAATTTGACACCACCAGGAAAATAATTGTAATTAATGATATGAAATTAATATTAAATGTAAGTTTACCTTTGTCTGGAACATGCAAACTGACACTTGTAAAGTCTATAATTTTTAAAAATAAAAAGTACCTGTATCATTCGGAATCGAAACTAGTTTTGTAGTAAATATTCAACTGTGCAAATTGCATTTGAATTTGTTTTATTTTGCCATCCAATTTAAAGCAAATTTATTGGAAAGATAATTCCTATGGTAATTGGCAATTAATTGTCAATAAAAAATCGATTTTCATCAGAAACCAATGCTTGAGAAAAATTAATAAATTTATAACGTAATATCTCGACATCCACCAATCTAATTCGAACAAAAATATTGCATTCTATTCGTCTTGATTAACGAATCAATGGTGGTAGTTTCGCTCAAATCGGATCAGGATATCGAGATATTATATACTAAATGAAAATTTGTATTATTTGTAAAGAAAAAAATTGCAAACTCATGAAATCCAATACAGAAATGCTACAATGATATAATAACATTGAGATTAGGTTTTGTGTCTTTTTTTGGGTTGTAAAACTTTCAAACTATTATATTGAATTTACAGCAAGTTAGGCGGGATAAGTTACTTATGACCAGCACTGTAATAGATGAGTAGATAAAGTGGTGAAGTTCCTCAGCAGTTTGTCTATTTTCTGGAATAGGTTCCCAGCATCTTTCAATAATGAATTTGTACCATTATTTGATATCATTATCAACACTCTTCTGCTACAAAACCACTCCAAGTTTATAAATATTTGCAGCTATAGTGTATAATATAAGAAAGTACTCTGCGCATATCTTGATTATATTTATTATATCAAGTCCAAGCTCAATAATAATGATGTAATAATGATATTTATAGGGTAAAAGTCACGATTAATTGGTTAAAAAAGTTGGGCTGAACTTTCATCCACATAAATACGGGTTGAAATTATAAGCAACTTGTACCAAATTTATAAACGTTATTTGTTATTAATCGTCAGAAAGAGCAAAATGACTTCTTAAATTTTGAATTATTAATACACAAAAGTCTGTATTTTTGCGAAAAATCAAACTTAATACCTTCTATTTTTGAGTTCACTTAATAAAATGTTTTTTAGTGACTATGTGCTGTTTTGATTTAAAACTTTGAAATGATGGTAAAGTGAATGAGAAAATTATGCTTTATGTATTTAGTAACGCTATATTGTCTAACTTTTAATTTGAAATCAAATTTTTGATGAAAAAAAGTGCTGTTGCATTTATATGACCTTAAATTATCTTTAGTCATTAATATTAGTTTACGGTCATAGAATTTCGAATCAAACTGCTTTTAAAATACTAGTTTAAAATTAAAAAATAAAAATATTTAAAATTCCGTGGAAAACTTCTACAACAATGAGAAAAGTTGATTTGTAAACAAAGAAATCATAAACTTATTTTTTTACTATTTGAAATATCCCAAAATCAAGATCAAGACGTTCCAAAAAATGACTATATTTTAAATGGTTGCGATTACGATCAACTGAGGAATTGAAAAATACCAATTCATGATCATCTCCAAAACGAAGATCCTTGCCCTTATAATTATAATGAGATTGATCATCTTCGCTATCGCTATAAGTAGAATTTAAAAAGCTCGCGAATTTACAACAAAGTTTGTCAAAAGATTTCCATCCAAGAGGATTGTAACCACCGATAATTTCTTTAGAATTTTTGAAACGAACTGTAACAATGGTTGGACCTTTATTTTCGCATAAATTATCGAAATATCCAGCAGTATCATCTCGGCTGCCACGTGATAATTGGTATAAGTCAAATGGATAATTTATTTTTTTATCTTGTTTTTTTATCCATTTAATTATTTTATTGATTTGGTTACGAGAAAGAATTGAATTACGAATGGGTTGAAGTGACACTTGTCGTTCCTCACTTCCAGGTACTATGTAATGATGCAGTAAATCCTTGCAAAGCTTTTCTGGTAATAGCTTCGAATATGGCATTACTTTGTTATAGAAATCAACAGAATTTATATGAAAGAAACGAATTAATGGTAGACAGTTTTTGAGTGAAGTGCTGAGTTGACTAAATTCGGTTTGTGACCATTGATCCACTGAGACCGATAAATTGACGTTGCCAGAAGCTGACGCTTGAGCGATTCCCCATTCAAGAACCTTTTCCCAAATTTTAATTTCGCTTAGATTCAAATCATCTCGCTTGAGCAAATAGATGATTACTGTCTCTTGAATGTTTGCAAAATTTCTGGATTGAAAAATTGCGACCGGATTTTTGCGTGCAATTTCTATACAGAATTGTTGGAGTTTGACAAATGAGGTGTATTGAAAAGCAATGTGATAGATTGTAGCGAAATTTTTGACCATGGACTCAGAATATTGCTTCAAAAGATATTCTTGGATATATTCAATCAAATCTTCAAGAATCAATTCATCGGCAGCAGTTAGCAAATCTAAAAGCGTTGGCACTCCATAATCGGGCAAATTAATCTTGCCACTGTACATATATCTTATAAAAAGATAATGATCATACAGATCAATTCAATTCAATTTAATTATAATACTTTCAAAATAAAATTACCTTAATAAGCTTTCAAAAATACACGGTTGAATATTTGGTTTCTCAAAGACGATTAATTTGTTAGCTTCGCGTTTTACCCATGCATCGGAAAGAGCAACAGCAAAATATTCCGATTGCGCCATTAATATTGATGAATGCGCTATAAAAGTTTGCTTAGTATCTTGACCAACAATGATCGAAATGTCGCAATATTTGGCGTTTTCATAAAATTTCGCCAATTTATTAGAGTGTGAAGTCAATAATAAGATAGCATCCATTGTAAATTTCTTATTTATGATGTGAACGTGAATGACTGAGAGTTGCAATTTTATAATGATAAGGGCTGTGACAGATATTACGTAATATCCTAGGGGGAGGAGTCTTATGTATAGTCACATGCTTCAAATATCTTACATGGGGAAGGGATGGGCTCTATAGTAAACCTATATTACGTAATATATGTCACGGTTCTAATGATAAACGCGACGGTAAAGTTTAGCGTTGATCAATGTTATCTATGTAAATCTTAACAATTATAGCTGTAGTGCTCGTGTAAAAACCACGTGAAAGCTATAATGGTTAATACAACTAAGTAAACTCCTTATCGTTATCTTTATCGTAATGCAGGACGTTTAAAGACGACATTCACGTGACTTTCCATTTTTGGAGTTGGCTAAAGCCTGGTGAACACGTGTAATCCATCCAATAGGTGTGTGTAAATTTTTGCCAATCACCAATAAGAATGCACAAATTTTGCTCAACCCGACAAAACAATCCGACACAAGATATGAAAAATGCGAGTAATGTGAATATTACATTTACTAATTCCGCCAAGTTTTGATTGGATACAAGTAATTTCCATCGCTGATTGGTTGATTGCACACCGGGTCTTCTAAATCAACCAATAAAGATGCATAAATTTTGATCAACCCGGCAAAACAAATTCGACACAAGAAAATTAAAGAGGCGAATAATGTGAAAAATACAGAAAACGAATGGGTAAACCTGCTCGAAGAAGTAATAAAAAATGTCGGAAAGACAATTTTACATATAATTTTTTCTTCAGTCCTAACCCTAACCCTTAATCCTAACACTCAAACTAATCTTTAATATTCTCAACCAATCAGAACTTGGAGGGAAATTAGTAAATGCGTCTTGGAATACTAATTAAAAATGTTATGAAAGCGATTTTATATATAAGCTTGTTCTCTAATCCTAACTCTTATTCTTACTCTAATTTTATCGGTTGCACGCGAAAAATTTAGAGAAACTGATTCACAATGTTCACCAGACTTTAGTCAACTTTCATTTTTGGTTTCAAAATTTAAAAAAATCAATTTCTGATTACTTGCAAAAATCACGCAATTATTATAAGAAACGTATTATTTACTAAGTAATTTATAGCAATAACCAATAAAATAACAAAATGTCTTATTAATTATATAAAAATAATATTTTTAAATAAATACTAATAAAAATAAGTAATTATTTTTTTAAAAAAATTATTATTTTATAGTTAGATTTATTTACTACAAAATAATATAAAAATAAGATTTTTAAATAAATACTAATAAAAATAAGTAATTATTTTTTTAAAAAGATTATTATTTTATGGTTAGATTTATTTACTACAAAATAATAATCTTACTTTTTTTATATATTGTAAATTCTTAAAATATATTTATATATGTTATTTTAAAACTGAACAAGAAATATATTATGAAATTATTATTTTAATTATAAACTTATAATAATTCTAATATTATATTCAAATAAATTAATATATATATATTATAGATTTATTAATATATTATAAAATACATGATATATATATAAATATTATTTTGAATCAAATATACTATTTTTAGAAAATATGATTTTTGAAATAATATTTATATCTATTATTTATAATAATCTTTATATAAAAATTTTTTATTTTTTAAAAGTTTTATTAAAATAAAACAAATTATTAGCTAAATTAATAATTCAAGCTAGATAATAAGTATTAACTTTATAATTAACTAATTTAGCTAGCTGATATTTCTAAAAACTAGCTCAGTTAATATTATATTTATCTTTTAAATTTAGAATAATATTATTATAAATATCTAAATTTAGTTTTTTATAGTAAGATAATAATATTATAATAAATTAATTATAAGTATAAAAAGTTACTTATATCAAAAATAAAAAAAGATATCTTATTTTCAAATTTACATGATCCAGACAAAAATCTGAAAATAAAAATTAATTTTAAGAATTAGAGATCAAAGTTCAGTTTTTAATAATAAGATAATAATATTATAATAAATTTATTATAAGTATAAAAAGTTATTCATATCAAAAATAAAAGAAAATAACTTATTTTTAGATTTATATAATTTAGACAAAAAACTAAAAATAAAGATTAATTTTAAGAATTAGAGATCAAATTTATATATAAATTAGTTTTATTAATATTTTTATTTAGTATTTAAATTATATTTTTTATCTTTGTTAATATATTGAGAATAAAAAATAACATATTTTAAAATTAATCTTTTACATAAATCTCAAATTTAAAAAAGATAACTTATTTTTAGAATTAATTTTTTTACAAATTTGATTAGAAAAAAAAGTATTTACTTAGTTTTAATATTAATTTTCAAATATAAATATATATTAATATATATAATAATTTTAGTTAAAAAAAGAAAAAATTTTTAATATAAAAGTATAAAGTTCACTTAGTGAGTTAAGTTATTTTAGCTAAATTAAGCTGAATTTTTGTATTTAATTTAAAATACTAATTATTATATATCATATTTGATTATTATTATATAATTTTTTATATAATATTTACAATTTTATTATTTAATTAATAACTCAAAATTCAAGTAATAATTTATATATATAATGTAGAAACTCTTAAATTGATAATATATTTCAATTTCAAAATACTATTACTTAATATAAAGACAAAATTTTCAAAATCTAACTAATAACTTTATAAAACTTGTTATAAAAAATAAAGTTTTTAAACAGATTTTGAAAATTTTGTCTTTATATTAAATAATAACATTTTAAAATTAAAATATATTATTAATTTAACAATTTTTGTACTCTATTAATTTTTATTAATTAGCTTTAATTTTACAAATTATAAAAATATATTTATATTTTGAAAATTATTAAATTTTAAAAAAATATATAATCTAATATTCAATTAATATTTATAATTATTTATAAAAAAATTATCAAGAAAAAAAATCAGAGCTAATTATAATAATATAATAAGAAAAGAAATTTTGATAATGTTATTTTATTCAAATATTATTAATATTACTTTATTTAATAATAATTAATCTAAAAAATTTTTGTATCAAGCAAATTATGTTACTATAATTAATATACTATTATAAAAAATATTACTAAAACTAACTCAGATTATATTTTAAATAAATTATTAAAATTTTAATTATTACTTTAATTTTTGATTTCAAGTAATAATTTTATATATTTTTATTATTTAACCTTATATAATTGCAAAATAATTAAAAAATAAATACTTATAGTTTTTTTCAAAAAATATTGACTAGTAATTTTTTATAAAAATTTTTATTTAATAATTTTTTCCAAAATTTTATATTTAAAATATATTAAATAGAATATATATTTGTAAAATTATTATTTAATATATTTTCTTTTATATTAATACAAGTTTATTATAATTTTATATATTAATAACATATTTAAAAACAATTTTATCAGAAATATTCTTTTATTTCTCTATTAATACAACAAAAATCTTTTGTAATATACTTTATTTTATTTAAACAATTTTTTTAAACAAAATAAAAATTTAAATAATTTATAATTCAATCATTTTATTATTAATTATTTTAATTTTATTATATATAAAAATAAATAATTCTTAAACAAAATATAAAGAAAAAAATTAAAATAATAATAATACAAAATAAAGTTATTTGAAAATTTTAATTTAAATTAAATAAATAAAGCTTTATTTTAATATATTTTAAAATATTATTAATAAATTAGTATTTGAAGTTAATTAAATAATTATATTTAATTAAATAATTATATTAATTTTATTATATATATAATTCAAATATTCTTATTGAATTAAAAATTAAACTATATAATAATCAAAACAAAATATGATTTGATAATTATAACTTAAAATTAATATAAATAACTTTTGAAATATATTTAAATTTATTATTCTGCTAAAAAATTTAATATTAATATTTGTATATATTAATTATATTATTATAGTCAAACCTCTCTATAGTTACACCTATTTATAGTCATATCTCTTTATAGTTACTTTTTCATTT
>CAJVPL010001637.1:0-12694 GCA_910591945.1 Ambispora gerdemannii | reverse complement strand
CTTATGTATGAAAGAAACATATCCTTCTTCTCTTCAAACAACAATAACACTCTGCATCAAGACAACAACACACAATGGCCAATTGAAAATTTCATTCACCCATGGCCTGCACACAAAAAATGCAGAGATATAATTCGAAAAGACTGAGTCACTTCTCTTCAACAGCTAACCAGTTATAACAAAACTCGTCTCATCACGTGGCGTCAATACAAAATGTGTCTCTGTTCCAATAAATATGGACCCAAATCAGCATGGTTCAAGCAGTTGGAATTCAAAATTATCCAGATCAACTCTCTCCCACCTTGCAAATTAATTAACAAAACAGGCTTTCAATATATTAGCTCCTTTCAATTAGGACTATCACTAGTCTCAACTCACTTCAAATCAAATTATTCCAATACTCATCACTGACAAACTGCAATCAATAAAATGTCAACACATATCAATCTAAATATTTATTCTGATGAATCTATTCAAGATATGCATACCAAGCATGTCAAATCCAGCTCCGCTTGGATCACATGGCCATCAAATATTCAATTTGCTCATACAAACTCACATACTACTTCAACCATTTCAACTGAAATCCAAGCTATTAGTACGCTGACTGATATAGCACCCAACGATATTAATTTCAACATCTACACAGATAGTCAAGCAACAATTGATGGATATAACACTAACATAATAAATCAGAGCGTCACAAGCACTAGACGTTTATTGCAAAAGAGTAACTGGGACCTGTGGGAAATTATACATCACAACATTAACAAGAAAAACTTGCACATAACTTTACACAAGGTAGCTGGTCATTCTGGTGATTCTGGTAACAACTTGGCTGACTCCTTAGCGAAAACAGCAAATGCTACTCACCTAATCTCAACAAATTTCAACACATTACCCTACACTCGAATTCTACCATTGCACAACTACAATTTGCCAATCACTTCTAATCTTCGCAGTTTTCTCAAACTACAGGACAAAAAATGCACAATCTCTAGATGACAGATTTACATGCTAAAAAACAATCTATTAGATCGAAGTTTTGGTATAACGTAGACTGGAAAGCCACCAACCTGATCTGAAACCAAGATAAAGGCATTCAATTAATGACTGCAAACAAAAGTGCATCCAAGTTCCATGCTTACTTTATCAAATTACTGCACAATTCACTTTCTATTCTAAGTAATATGCACAAATTCAAACCTGATTTATATCTACACAACATTTGTAATCGATGTCACCTTGCTTCTGAAATCAATGATCACCTTTGGACATGTTCAAGCTTTACAAATACAATTAATACTATCAAACACCAAGCCACAGCCAAAATCAAAAAACTCATCTCATCAAGCTATGGCATCACTCATCACTCATCCCCATCACTGGAAATCATAATAGACAATTTTTGCAAAAACTCATATTGTCTCAACAATGCATTGCTATCCACAAACATAAATCGCAAACCAGGCTACATTCACTTATTCAAAGGATTTGTTACAAAAGAACTTACTGAGTTTTTTAAGTCGTTCAACTTACCTCACACACAAGCATCGGAACTAGCTGCTAAGTTTACCATCTGGTTCGCTAAACAAGGATTCAAACTAATTTGGCTCATCCGCTGCGAACAACAAATAAAAATCGAAAGAAACAATTCAATCTTTGCTAGACACAAGAAACACTCTAAAAAACATACTGAACGTCCTCCTGGCACGTCAACATCCATTCCTTACAATAATATCTTTAAAATCCAAATGGAATCTAATCTCTGCATTTGCAAATTCTTCATCTTAGCTCATACAAATGACCAATGCCCCGATGAAGATCTTGCAAATACTCAAGGAGATAGTATTACTTCACTGGTTTACTCTCTTCAAGCAGAAAATGATTTATTCATTAATCCTATAGGCTTTAGTTAGTCGTGAGCATGGTCCAGATGGCTAGTCACATTGTGATTTTCTCAAATTTCTGGTGGTTCTTTATCTTAATTTATAATTTGTAAATCTTACTTTGTAAGTTAAACTAGTCTTAGATTTAGAACACGGCTACACTTTAGCATCAATAAATAACAGGAAAACTTTTTTTTGCATCTCTTCCCTGTCGATCTCTCGACCGGGTAAAGCCACAACTCTCCAAGAGCGAAAACTTTCAACAAATTTTTCAAAGAAAAGAAGTTATACTCATTCTCACAACATCAACAATTAACGATCAATCTACACTTCCTCACTACATATTTCTTTAATTTTTCTTTTTCTCTTTCTATTTATATCTTTATTAAAAACTCGAAAAATTCAAAAACAAACAAAAACTTATACTTTATAAAAAAAAATCTTTCAAATTTCTTAATATATCTTATCTTCCCTTTTTTTCTTTTTCTATTTTTAATTCTCTTCACTAACTAAAATTCAAAATGTCCAAGACTAATAAAAAAACTAATTCTACTAATTCTCCAACTTCAGCTTTAAATCATTTCACAGATTTTTAGGTCTTTCTCCATCAGAAAATACCATATCCCAAACTCCTGTTCAGAAAACCATCAAAAAAACAAACACACTTTCTGAAATAACAAACATGTGGAAAAAACTATATACTCGATCAAGTAAACCCCTTACTCACGCTCACACCAAAAAACTCAAGTCTTCACATATAACTGAGATGAACACAGATAATGAAGATGCACACTCATGCACTACCAATAAAAATTAACACAATTCAATGAAAACATCTTCACATATAATAATTGATCAACCTTCTAATATAGAAATCGATACAACACCTAAGCACCATACAGAACCAACTTTCATATTACATAAAAACAACTCAGAAATACATATCAAATCATTTACATCATTTCAAGCCAATCATAATTATAACAATTCAACTGATCTAACCAGCACTTGGAAAACTGTAACCAGCACCAAAAGACATTGAGCATGGATCCCAGAACAAGCACTTCCAGAAAATGACACCAAATCTAACATTCAATACGTTAATCAACACTTTTTTCAAATACCAGGATTCATTAAATCCAAATCCCTTGGTCACAAAGATACAAAATACATTTAATTAGAATTCTCTTCCATGAAGGCTCTGAATAATACACTGGAAATCAATATCAACAACACCCACATCAACAATGTCAATCCCATTTCTCCGAAATCAATCAACTCATCAACAATCATTGCCTTACGTAATGTGCCAATAGGAATCACCAAAGAACAAATTAATGCAGCACTCTCAAAATTTGGCAATATTATTAATATTAAACAACATATCATCACCAAGTAGTTATATACCACTGTTCAATATGAAAATCAAGAGCAAGCAACACAAGCAATCAATGAATGATCAACTTTGCTTGGCACAGATCGAATCAGAATACTTCCACTCTTGGATCAACCCTCTATTATAGAACAAAGAGATGCATACACAGTCAAGCTCATCAATCTTCCCTATGGAACAATAGCATTTGAACTAGATGATCTCATCCAATCAATCAAAGGCAAATCCTACTACATTCCTCAATCACCCATTTATTATAATCGCCAATGCATAGCTATTATAGCTTTCGAAAATGAATCTGACATGGCAGCTGCCATGACACGAAACTTCATGCTAAGAAATAGTCAACTATGATGGGAAATCACAAACACATGATCATGTAGAATTTGTTTCTCAGTCAACCATATTACCAAAAAATACACCTTCAAAAATAGAAAAGCGCATCAATACCAACAATTGAACAAACTATATGAAAATCGAAATGTTGACTATTGCAAACCTATTATAACATTGTCCACTCTAAGGATGCTTGCCTAAATCCTTTCAGAAAAATATCGTCATAATTTCGACGGGTTACACACTAATTGTTAAATAGAATTTCGACATAATTTTGGTTACGACGGGTTTCAAAATTCGTCAGAATTTCGACGGGTTATTTACTAATAGTTTATTATAATTTCGACAGAATTTAGACAGTCACTAAGAGATTTCGGCAAGCAACCTTAGTCCACTCTCAATCACAAGAAAATTTCTCTAACCAACAAACAAAACTCAAATTCAATAACAATAAACAAATCAGCATTAACTAAACAAAACATCGAAAAACTATCAATCTCTAGCTCCAAATTTCGTCCTTGAAACAAAATTCATCTTAATAACAATGACAAAGAAGAAGAATTCTCTTACCAATATCAACTCTCTAACCATGCTAGTATGATAGCAAAATTGAAAAATGACATACTCATTTTCAACCAAAAACTAAACGACTTCAACAATAAAATTGACCATTTAGAATCCAAACTAAACCAAATCATCAACAAACTAGACAACAAATCTGCACCAGTACCTAAAATGCCAATATTTTCTTTCATTAAATCAATTCCAGCACTTCAAGAACCCCAACCTCTAAACATCAACTCTCTTACACAATCAAACTACAACAACCAAAAAAAAGATGAAGAAATCATCCAACTCAAACACATTAATAAAGAATTACAACAACAAATTTCAACAATGAACAAAAAACAAATCTCCATTCTGGAATGAATGAAACAAATAGAGAATCACTATAATCATGATCAAACACGACAATAACACAAAAGTTGGATCTTTCAACTACACAAACATTTCACAAATAATTCATTAACAAAATCCAACTCTAACATTACCACTATGGATAAGCATCATCAACGTTAGAGGTTTAAGAATCTCAAACAAATTCCAAGATATTTTAAAATTCATCAACAAAATCAACATTAATATTTTAGCCATCACAGAAACAAAATTAACAAACAACATAGCCAAATATATCTTTAAAAACTCACATTTTACACATTTTTGAACTTGCAATGATAACAATTACTTAGGATCAGGCACTAGTCTACTAATAGATAATTACTGGTCAAGATACATTCAAAAAACATTTAAAATAGAAGGCAGACTCATTCACGTAACTCTCGCATTTTCTGGTAAAATCACAATAGATATCATAGCAATCTATCTACCAGCAACCAATTTTGGATCTGACAGAATCATCAAAAGAAAAATTTTACATTATATCAATCATATCACATCAACCTCCAAATACTACTTCATACTTGGTGATCTCAATGAACACTTATACAAACCTCCTAAAAATGGACTAGTCAAACTTTTACAATTCAAAGAAGCATATGAAACACACAACTATCTTCATTCAAATTCTGAATACTACACATGGTCAAGAGCTAACTCAAACAGATGACTTGACATGATTTGGTGCAGCCAAGACTTACACCATCTAATAATCGACGCAGAAATCTCTGATCCATTCTGAATCAACACAGATTATCAAGCAATAATAACTTCATCCAACATATTCACAATCACACATCAAACACCAAAACACATTATCAAAAGATGGAAACATAAGCGCTTAGCATACATCACAAAAAACATTTCTCAAAACACATGGGAAAAATTCAAATAACTTACAGAAGATAATCTCTCATTAAACAATATCACAAAAAGCACATCCCTTCAAGAACACTGGCACATCATCAAACAAACTCTTCTAGAAGTCGCAGAACAAATATTAAGAAAAAAGAATCTCTCATCTATCAAAAAATCAACCAAGCACGCATCAATTATTTCCAAAAAATACAACATCATTGACAGTCTTCTATTTCTCATTCACAACCTAAACAAAGATCACAATACAGATTATCAAAAGAAAATTCACAAACTCACTCAATCTTTTAACACACTTGAATCATATTCTCAAATTCAATTACCATCAATCAATAATCCACAAAACATTCTTCAATGGGAAACACAACTCAAACAAATCAGGAAAGATTTACAAATAGCCAAGATCATTGAAGGAAAAAGAATTAAAATCATGCAAATAGAAGAAGCAATTAGAGCAAATCAGAAAAACTTTGAACAAAACAGAGGCTTAATGCTAAACAATATATTAAACAAATCATTCAACTCAATTTCAATCAACAAAGTCTCTAAAGAAACAAATATCATTGACAACTCACCAAATATCAAACTAGCAGTCAAAAATCATTTTGAACAATGGCACAAACAAAGAAATTTCACTAATTGGCCATCTCAATCATGGCAGGAACAATATGAACCCCTTCAAAACATTGACAACCAGATCTTTGATTTTATTTCAAATCCAATAAAAGAAACAGAATTTCTTCAATCAATCTCACAAATCAATGCACAAAAAGCACCAGAACCAAGTGATATAAAAAATATACTCTATCAACACAGCAGCGAAAAACTACTACAGTCCTTACTATTCCTATTCAACAAATGCTTGACTCAAAAAAATATTCCTCAAAAATGGAAAAATGCCAACATTATTTTAATACCCAAACCACAAGATTGGGAAGAAAACCTAGACATCACTCATCCAATAGCTCTCCTTGAAATAGCCAGAAAGTGTTTCTCTAGAATAATCACTACACGCATATCAAACATCTGTTTTAATCAAAACATATTACGAGACAACAATTTCTCCATACTGAAAAACACATCAACTTCATCTCTCTTACATATTCTAAACTGCTTACTAGAAGATGCAAGAGAACATCACAAGGAATTATGGTGCACCTTCCAAGATATGAAATGAGCTTATGACTCAGTTAGCTGGCACATGCTTTAACTCGCACTTAAAAGAATAAAAATGAACCAAAAGATTATTACACTATTCAGCAATATTCACAACAATCAGCACAATAGCATACACACAGAATTTGGTCTTACTGACCCATATCATGTTGGAGACGGACTCGACCAAGAAGAGGTTAATGCTCCAATACTTTGATGAATCTTCTACAATCCCTTATTATGCGAAATTGACAAGTATAAAGAAAATCTTGGTTACAACATCAACAATTATAACATCAAATTTCCTCACCATGAAATCCAACAATCTATCTCACTCACTAACCTAGCCTTCGTAGATGACACCATTTGGCTTTCCAACAACAAAAACAACATGCAAACAATTCTACAAACAGCACAACAATTTTACAACATGTGTGACATCTCAATCAATCCAATCAAAACAGAAGTAATTTATGTTAATAGCAAATCTGATCCCTCAACACATCTCAATTACAACAATAATAATCAAAAGTTAAAAATTCTAGAACCAACAGAAAGCATCAAATACCTAGGAATTCACATCAGTGCCAATGGAAAATTTCACACTCAACAAGTCAAAATCAAAATCGAAGTAGATAATCTAACCAAACTCCTCACAAAAAAATTTATCACTGAAAAATAATCAATATACATAATCAACAGAGTTCTATTTCCAGCTATTGAATATAGATCCCAACTCTTTGTACTCTCAAACACCTTTTGTGAAAATCTTATGAGAAAAATCAAAAAACTAGTCAAAATAAAGGCATTTCTTCCAGTAGACACACCAAACTCAATTCTCTACCATCCAAAAATTTTTGCTTTGGACAACATTCAAGAAATTCAATCACGTAGCAAAATTTCAGATCTTTTTTATAGATTAAATGAGCCATCCATAACAGATCTTATTACCAATATACGACTGCAACAGCTTCAATCAACACAACAGATGGACACCAATACCAATACTCTCCAACCTATTACCAGAACCATCTCCCATTGAACATAATTTAATTGCCAGCATCATTCCTCTTTTACATCAAAGAAACATCTCATTCACCACCAGCACACGCAACTTTCCCCTTTTCAACCCACAAACCTTCTCCTCACCACTAAGCAATATTATAGGACCATGACCCACATACAAAAAACACAGACATATACTTCAGCAGAACAACATTCTCTTTCTCTCACAATTAACTAAATATAATAGAAGAGATTTAATCAGCTGGAAGCAATACAAAAACAGATTCAGAAGAACAGCACATGGTTCACAACCATTCTGGTATATCACACTAGAATCAAGAACAACAAATTCTAATGATAATTATTATCCCAGAAAATTTGCAATAAACAATATTACTCACACGACAACACATATCAAACACCATATCACAAATTATCAAAACACTTTAATAGCTTCACTACAAACTACCAACAATGGCAAAACACACACAATACACTAAATAATACCAATACACTTACAATATATACTAATGGCTCAATCAAAAATACAGGCACAATGAATATATCAGCTGGCTCAGCTTGGACAAATTTTTCACATACTACCAGCTTCAACTTCTCAATACCTGATACTATATCAACTACCAAAACAGAACTATTCACTATTAGTGCACTATCAGAAATTCTTGCAAACAATATCCCAGTAACAATATACACAGATAGCAAATCAACTATCCAAGGATACAAACACAATATTGTTAACAGACATCTTCAATCCAACAGATTTCTTCTCAAACAAACCAACTGGTCTCTCTGGGAAATACTACACCACAATATTTTAACCAAACAAATCAAATTACAACTACAAAAAGTCAAAAGTCATTCCAACAATCCAGACAATGATCTAGCAGACAAACTTGTTAATGAAAACAGAACAAAACAGCCAATCTTCATCGATTACTACAATCTTTCCAACTCTAACTTTGCTCCTATCTTTCTCAAAACCATATCTATTGACTTCAACTTAAGATCATTTCTTAAATTATAACACCACAAAAGTTTCATAGCCAACTGGCAATATCTTCACAACAACAACTACACCAAACAAGATATCATATTCTCAATAGACTGGAAAGTCACCAATATGGTCTGGAATCAAGATGGTGGAATCAACAGTAACCGTACTGAATCATACACATCCAAACTCCACATCTATTACATCAAATGTTTTCATAACATGTTACCAATACTCAAATATCTCAAACAAAGAAAACCTTCACTTTATCCTGATGACACATGTCTCCAATGCAAATTAGAACAAGAAATGCAACTATATATATGGAATTGCTCATCAGCTCTCAAATCACTTCACAATATTCAACTCAAAGCACCAACAAAACTTTTCAAAATTATTAACCAACATAATTCAAACCCAAATCTTTGCATCATATTAAACGAAATTCAAACTTTCACTACCAATATACTCAAAATTCAAATTCCAAAATCATCCCAAATTACAGCAAGAAGAAAACTCACTCCTAATGAATTATATAATGAACTAGTTCCACAAGAACTCACTGAATATATCAAAACCTTCAACTTCGACATTAATCAAGCCAGATCAATAGCATCCAAATTCATCATTTGGCTCTCTCGCAAAACAAGAAAAGAAATCTGGATTCCTTGATGCAAAACACTCAATACCTATAAAAAAACAATTCATATCACATCAAAATTAAAAAAACAAATATCACAAACAAAATGAGGAAGATCCCTTGGCTCTCCTTCAAACTTTCTTACTAAAACCAAAATTAGATTATGAACTCACCCACATTTATGTGAATGCGAACATCTTGCAAAAGATTACATTAATAATCTATGTTCTTACTCTTCAGAATCAAAAAAGCTGGAAACATCAATACATCACATACCATAAAATTGCAATCATATACTGAAATTTTAACAGATCCTATTGTTTTCCTGTAACTCTTAGATGGATCCAAGATGGCTAGTCGTATCTTATATTTTAAATGTAATATGGGTAATTCATGTAGTATCACATATCTTATAATTAACTGTAATTTAGATAGTAATACACATAGAATAAGATTACACTAAAGCAATAATAATAATAATTATAACAGGACTACATTATAGCATTTCAAATAATAATAATTATAACAACAACCAATATCAAAATTGAAATAATAATAACAATTGTCAACAAAATAATAATAATCAATGACAAAATACTTATTTCAGTATCAACCAGCATTTAAACTCTTAGATGCACTTCGAGAAGGTGAACGTGCATCACCTCCACCAAAATCTTTAACTGAATCACTCAAACAACTATTAATTAATAATAAATAAGAAAATAAAAGATCAAAACAAAAACCTATTGATGTAATGCATTGTATTGGAAAAATTAAAGATCACGAAGCAATAATTATTATTGATAATGGAGCTGTAAGCAATATTATATCAAATGATTTCTTGAAGAAAATCAATTGGAAAATATAATGACCAAGTAATATTAATTTAGTTGGAATAAATAAAATAAAAGAACAATCACTTGGAGAAGTAATCAACTTACTGATTACTTTGAGCAATAATTAATGCGCTTGTAACTGAAAAAGATGATTATGACCTTTTACTTGGAAATGACTGGGCTCATAATAATGATAACATTTTGGACTGGAAGAAAAAAATCTTAATATTTGAACATTAAAGTAAAAAGATAAAAATACCTATCTCATGTTTACAACGAAAAGACTAAATAACTAAAGATGAACAAAATAAATTAGTTATTCCAGAAGATAATATTGAAATCAAAATATTGATAACAATGGTAAAGGTAGAATACCAGAAAAAGTACATGAAAATGATGCTGGTTTTGATATGAGATATCCTGGAGAAAATACAATCAATATCTTATCATATCAAGCAATATTCATCGATACACAAATCGTAATGGAAATACCAAAAGAAACTTTTTGTCAACTTAAATCCAGATCATCATTAGCAATGAAAGATATAGAAGTTAAAGCTGGAATACTTGATGCTGATTATACTGGAAATGTTGGAATTCTATTATACAACAATTCTATTAATACATATTAAATATAATCAAATAAAAGAATTGCTCAAGCTATATTCTTACTGATAGTCAGTATTACAAAATTAATTACAATAGAAAGTCGAGACGAACTTGAAAATTCACAGCGTGGAAAGAATGGGTTCAATTCAACTGGCAAACTAAAATTTGAAAACATCAAAAATATTGATGAAGATGAATTTGAATATGAAGAAGAAGAACTATTAGATAAATCATTACTAAAAATTCATGAAGAAATTGATAATCAAGTTATTTTGGATATAGAAGTTAAAAAGAACTATACCCAACTAAAAGATCAACAAATTTTTCATTTGACTTTTGAAGAATTAAGAAGAAATGACATAATTGAATTAGACAAATGTCCACATAATAATAACCAACCAATTAAAAACTGTTTGGATTGCATTGATAAAAAAAAATTATATCATCAACTTGAAATAATTCAAGAATCTCTTTTTCAATCTACACCAAATAAAGAAACTGACTTAACTGAGAAACAATAGCAACAACTAAATCAACTGTTAACTAAATATAATGATCTATTTAATATTTCAAGTTCTGGTAAAACTAATATCATTCAACATGAAATTGATACTGAAGATAGTCAACCAATTGCATTAAAATCATACTATAGAAGATCACTATTAGAAAAGGAATTCATACAAAATGAAATTGATTGAATGTTGAAGCAAAATATTATTTCACCATCAGATAGTCCATGGTCAGCACCAGTAGTCGTAGCTAAAAAGAAAGATAGAAAATTTCAATTTTGCGTTGACTATAGATAACTAAATAAAGTTACCATAAAAGATAACTTTCCATTACTACGAATTGATGACTTACTAGATACTTTTGGAAATCCCAAATATTTTTTAACTCTTGATCTAACTTGTGAATATTGGCATGTAGAAGTAAAGCCAGAAGACCAAAAGAAGACCACTTTCATTAATGACGAAGATTTATACGAATTCAACATAATGCCTTTTGGACTTACAAATGGCCCTGCAACATTCCAACAACTAGTGAATCAAATATTCAAAGCATATATTAAGAAAATCTTAGTAGTATATCTCAATGATACAAATGTATTTTCAAAAAAATTTGAAGCACACTTACAACATTTGAGAATTACATTTGATATAATTCGAAAAAGTGAACTAAAACTACATCCTAATAAATGTCACTTCGGAAAAATGTCAATTTCATTCCTTGGACATGTTATTAGCAAAAATGAAATCCAACCTGATCCAGCAAAGTTCTCAGCAATTCAAGATTTTCCAAAACCAAATAATTTAAAAGTATTACGAGGTTTTCTTGAACTCGCTTCATATTATCAACGATTTGTAAAAGATTTTGCAAAAATTGCTACACTATTGCATTATCTAATGAGAAAAGAACAATCATTTTATTGAAATAATGAATATCAACAAGCTTTTGAGAAATTGAAACAAAAATTAATATCATCACCAATATTAATATATCCAAACTTTGACAAACCATTTATATTATTTACTGACGCTTCTTCTTTTGGACTTGGCGCTGTACTAGCTCAAAAAGATGATGATAACAAAGAACATATAGTCGCATATGCTAGTAGAAAAACTGATCAAAATGAAAGAAATTATTATGCAACTGAATTAAAATGCTTAGCCGTTATATGGGTTGTTCAATAATTTAGACCATACCTTCAATCCAATGTTCCATTTACAATAATTACTGATTATAACGTATTAAAAGGTTTATTCAACAAACCACAATTATCTGGAAGACTTGCCAGATGGATAATGACTTTACGAGATTACAACTATAATATTGAATATCGTAAAGGTCACTTACATTCAAATGTTGATTCACTCTCACGACACTTCCCGCCAGAACTGACTTGAAAAACAACTTCATTTAAAAATCAATAACAATCACTCTTACAATCAACTGGACAACTAAATTTGGACAAACCTAACTGAAACA
>CAJVPL010001636.1:0-12696 GCA_910591945.1 Ambispora gerdemannii | reverse complement strand
TGCATACCTCAACTATTTTCGACCAAACTGATCGCACCGGAACCGCCCCAGCCCTCCGCTACGACGGCGCCGGCCCCTTAACTGGTATTCCATCACGTAATGATATTGTGGCAGAATTTGATAATGGGATGACCGTTATACTTCAACAAAGCCTATCTGGCAAGCAACCCATACATTTCATGCCTACTGAAGTTAGTGATGATACCTCCGAATATGTAAATGGTATCTCCTCCTATATTTTGCGTATTACTGGTACTTTGATTAATGGACAAAAAGCAGTCGTAAAAATTACAGGCATTAAGCCCTTCTTTGATGTCGAAGTACCTGAAGAGATGCCACTATCTACATTTAAGACCAGATTAGTAAATATATTATCCAATACTCTCAAAGGTACATCAAAATTTGGGATCGAGAATATTAGTGCTTTCCCACTTAGAGGGTATCATACAGAAAAGAGAGCCTATATTCGCATTACTACTTGGAACCACTTTGATCGGTATAATGCATTGAAGGCGATTCGTGGAGTTGGCATTCATACAGCCTCGGATGATCTAAACTGCCAGTATTATTACCGCAAAGTAGCCCGTGAAGAAAGATTACCTCTTTCGAGTTGGGCAGTATTAAGTAATTATTTATACGAACACATTCAGGGGGGCACTTATCTCTTCCAAGTATCTGTGAATAATTACAATCCAATAAGTGAAGATGATTATAATAATCCATTATTTTCCTCGGCACTTTCACGGGATCGCACCCTTGTTCTCACGTGGGATATTGAAACATATAGCTCACGAAAAACAGGTGAGGTGCCTAATGCAAAATACGAAGAAGACGTTGTGTTCATGATTGGTATGACTGTCCATTGGAAAGATGATCCTGAACCGTTAAAGCAAATCTGTCTTGTCGATGTTGAAACTGCGCCAGATCCGCGATGGATCACAATTGTATGTGGAAATCAAACTAATATACTGAAAGCATTTGCATTATGTTGGAGACATTTAGCTCCGGATATAGAAATGGGCTTTAATGTTTCTCAATATGATTGGCGATTTATTGTGGAGAAAGCTAATAAATTAGGGATTCTCGAATGGATGTTCAATCATATGTCATTCAAGCCATCGAGCCTGGAAAAAATTATAAAATGGGAATATCGATATAACATGATAAAAGTAAATGATGGAAAATTCCATTCAAAGCATCTTAAAATTCCTGGCTGTGTGGCTATTGATGTCCGGCCTTGTTTTATGGGATTTTATTCTAAAGACGAAAAAAGTAGTCTCGCATATTACTTAAAGGAGTGTAAACTTGACAACAAAGTGGATTTGCCTATTCACCGCATGAACAAATATTATGAGATGGCATTGAAGGAAACAAATGCCACAATGGCTGAGCAGATGCATGAAGTAGCCAAATACTGCATTATCGACGCTCTTAGTTGCCAGCGGTTAATGGTAAAGCATAATGCAATTAATAAGTATAGAGAGGTAGCATCCGTAGCCTTCTTGTCATTATTTGACGCACATTATTTTGCGGGAGGTATGAAGGTTTGCAATCTTTTAAGTGCTAGTGCGTGGCAAAGAGGGATCCTAACCAGTATGATTTCAAGCCAACAAACAGAAACTGGAAAATTCCCTGGAGCCTATGTTTTCCCACCAGTAAAGGGTCTCGAAAACAGACGTCCTGTAACCGGCTTAGACTTTGCATCATTATATCCTAGCCTTATTATGACTTACAACCTCTCACCCGACAAAATCATTTTATCTCAAGAGCATGCCGTATCTGTAGAACAAAGCGACAAAAAGCTTCATAAGATAGAGTTTCTATTTAATAACAACCCCCAACGTGCCTGGTCTGTTCGGCATAATAATATTCCTGAAGAAAAGGGTCTCTATGTTATTGTATTGGAATATTTATCTGCCAAACGGAATGAGTTGAAAAGACGTCTCGCCCCTTTGAAAGCAAAAAAGGAAGATATGGATCTAGTAATAAGTTCAATGGGCAAAGGTTTGTCATTATCAGAAGCCATCGAGCAGGTCTTAGCGAATGCAGAGAAAGAAAAGCATAGCGGTCTTGCTAATAATTTATATCATTTTATTCATAAAGAAAAGCATGAATTCATAGCAGAATATAATTCCCTTTGTTTCGACTGCTCTTGCTTAGATGCGGAACAATATGCTTTAAAGGTATATATGAATACATTTTATGGCACTGCTGGAGATAGTAAATCCCCTTTCTTCTTACGTGAACTTGCTGGGGGTGTCACATCAGCTGGACGGAGAAATATCAAACTTGTCGCGGATTTCGTTAAAAGTAAGGGTTTCCAGATAAAATACGGGGATACAGATTCCTTATATCTTGTCTGTCCAGAAGAATTCTTCCAGGAATGTGATACAGCTTATGATAATGGCAATGGGCTCTCGAAAGAAGAATATTGGTCCCAGATGGTAAATATATCTATGGGGGTAATAGAAAGACTCCGCGACGAAGTTAATGACTTTCTCAGAAACGATAATGGATCATCTTTTCTCAAAATGGCGTATGAGGAAGTCTTATTTCCGGTAGTGTTTACTGGAAAGAAAAAATACTACGGCATTCCACATACAAGAAAGCCCAACTTTAATAATAAGCTTTTTATTCGAGGAGTTGAGATTGTAAAACGAGGGCAGTCAAGCCTTTTCCGCAAAGTAGGAAGGTGTATTATGGATAAATCTATGAAGGTGGATAATTTGTGTACCTTACATCAAATCATAGAGGACGTGCTCGAAGAAACTGTAAAGGACATTTCTCAGACAGATCTTAATGAAATAATAAAGACTGCTGTGTGGAGGCCCGATAAAAATAACAAGAGCGTACAGCGCTTCATTTCACGAATGCGGGATAGACATACCCGTGAAGAAGCAGACACCAAACGGCTCATAAAAAAGGGCCTAACACCCAAGCCTTATCTTTATGAAATCCCAGAACCAGGAGAGCGCTTTGAATATGTTGTAGTTGAGAATGATTTATCACAAAAGGTAGGTGACAAGATGGAGTACCCAGAAGTGGCAAGATGTCTTGGTAAAAAGATTGATATTAGCTATTATCTGAAAAGTGTTATCGGGCTCTGTGCACGTTTTATAAATTATGATGATAGTTACCAGCCATCATCTGAAACTTTGCTGGAAGCCTTAAAAAAGTTAAAAGATGGTAATAAAGCGGGTGACAATAAAGCGGATGACGGTAGGGGGGATGAAGATGACCTGGACGAAGACGAAGAGGATGAAGACGAATTGGATGAAGATGAGATATCGAAAATAAGAGATGCCCTAGCGCAGAAATCGGCTGAAAAGTGGGTTAGAGGCTATATCAAAAACCTTCATGAAGGCCCGAAAAAAGATGAAGCCATCATATCTCATCTATGGAAAGGAGCCCGCATTTACGCAAAAAAATTATTCGATACTACTTATGCTAATAAAATAGAAAAACACTCAGGATATAATGCTTATTACACTTCCTTTCTCAATGCGTTAGATAAGCAAGAGGAATCTATCCGCTTAAAACTTTCATCATTGCTTAAAGAAATTTCCGAGGTTGATATAGGGTATAGAGAAAGTATGTATAAATTAGTTACTAAGAAGCGAGCAATGTCCTTAGAACAATATTTAACATCATATTATTTGGATGAGTGTAAGCTACTAGCAGATTTCCGAAACATATGGTTCAAAGTGGTTGGCCTAGAAATCACACGCTACCGAACATTATCGAAATTACAGAATAGCAAAAAAGATGATTCGTCCGAAGCAGATATAGACGAGATCATTGAATTATATGGATAAGTACTCTTAGCGGGATGTGGCAATTTCAGCTAAGATACCTCATATAATATTTATAATAGCATATATTTTTTCGTACAATAATACCGGCTAACTTCAATTTCTATCTCCGACAAGGCGCCTCCGATCATACAGTCCGGCCTCGGAAATGCCCGGAGATGATAAAAAATAGTTCTGGTAAGGAGAATACTCAGTATTACTTTTTTTCCGCGAATTCCACCATTTCCTGGCCATAAACCATATAATCGTAATAAGTACTAGGGTAAGTATAGAATATATTAACATAGGCGACATCAAGGAGCTCGTGACGATAGGAGCAGTTGCTGGTAAAGACACCGCTTCTACACCACCTGCGGAAAATATTTGGGAGGGTGGAGGATTAAGAGCGGAAAGTTGTAATTCTTTTGGGACCTGTTCACTCTCATTTTCTTTTAAATTGTTTATAGGCGGGGGTGGACGATCTACTTCATTATTTTCTTTAACGCTAACTGCTCCCTAAGGGACCTATTTGCCTCTATTAAATTTGACCGCGTTAAAAATAAAGAATCTATCGTCTGATTGTATATGTTTTTTGAGGACTCTATTCCCTTTTCCATACATTCTATTTCGTATTTTTTCGAGGATAAATCATCCCTCACTTGCTCCAATTCAAGCCTAAGAGAATCGATCTCTTTAGGATCAGATGAGTTTATTTGGGCCGGCTCCTCTATCATCCCTCCCACTGCATTCGAATCATGGAGCACCTGTTCTAGTTCTAAGTCATCCAACTTACCTTCCAATTCACGTACTTTAGTTTCAAGAGAAAGAATCTTGATCTTGTCAGCGGACGAAGCTTTCTGGGCCAAAGTTCCCTCTCTCTTCAGTGTTTTAATCTTTGATTTGAGCGATTGGATTTCGGCAGAATATTTGGCTTCAAGCTCACGTTGACTCTCAGAATGAGACTTCCGTTCAGAAATAAGTTGGGATCTAACCTTAGTAGTGGACGCAATTAATTGGCTAGCTTTATTTTCAAACTCCTTTTCTCGCTCATTGTACTTATCTACCAGCTTTTCGCTGAGATCATTAATCTCAGAGTTAAATTCGGTAACGGATCTTATTTTTTTTTCGAGCTCTTGCTCATATACACTACCCAGCCGATGACCGGGTTTTTTATAAGAACCACCCTCTCTATCTTTTATATCATTCAATGTATGCACATTGGACATAATATTAGCATGGTTATATATTAGAAAAAAAAATGTACGAATTTATTTCCGAGATAATAAACTTATCATATACAATCAGAATAATACAATCTTTCTAAATATCCTATTTATCCCGTATATCCTATATGTCCGGAGTAATATCTTCCTATATATCCTGTATATCCTATATTTTCGAAATAATACATACTTTCTATATATCCTATTAAATAAATTATTTCGGAGTATTATATTAGATATAAAAAATATTGCTACCATGCTCAGACAACGCATGAGATGTGACGCCCCTCCTTTTTCACCAGCCGATTATGATCATATTATGCAATGTGCTGAAAAAAAGCCTAGAGATAAAGTTTTAAAGGATTTAACGGATAAATATCGCACATCACAAAAACGTATTTATCAGATCTGGAGAGGTGAAGAAAAAAATAGGGTTGCGTGGAATCAACCAATTCATATGTCAACAGCTTCTCCTGGAGGGACTGCTTCGCTTTCTAATATAAATGTTGTGGGCGGGCGGACCGAGCCAGAGATCCAAGACCAAGACGTTTCTCCATTTACAGAACTGGAAAAACAAATACGTGATGCTAAGATAGAGCCTAGCAAATCTATTGATTCAGTTTTGGAAGAAGGTGGGAAGGCAAAAAAGGCCGGAGGGAAGAAATCGAAGTCCAAGGATGGGATACCACCGCTAATACCATCTCCTATCCAGTCTCAACCAATTCCCACGTCGCATGAGAAGATAGTTGAAAGAAACGTAAAAAATATAGCAAATATGAAGAATATATTAGAAAAATAACTCGCCTATTCTCTGCCTTAAGCGCCTTCGGCAAGAAGTTCATCATAGCGCGCCTGTAATCTTTCACAATACTCATTGATTTCTGCATTATACTTAAGAGTGCTATATAGCATTTTTTCAAGTTCCTTATAACTCACTTTTTTTTTAATACATCATCATCCTCACTTAAATCCTGCGAAATACAGTCCGGGGTCGAGGATTCATCACATTTGGAAGTAGTGGTCGCACAATTCACCTCGAGCTTATTCTTGACCTTATGCATATTAATTGGGATAAAAAATTCCTTACCATTACACTCTAGTCTCAATTCCCGCTTTGATGCAAGTAAATCATAATTATATTTATCAAGAAGTGTGTTGGGTAAGATTAGCATCGGCTTAGGGTATTTAACTACAGCAAAATCAGCATATATAGTACATCCGGGAGCGAAATTTACTGGGACATTTCTGACAATTCCAAGGGATTCTGTGGGGGTAGTAGCAATACCTCTGAGATCATGTTTTTCTTTTGTATCAATTTCTAGCTTTGATCGTTTAGATATATCCTCAGACATGATCGGAAAATTAGCACCAGGATCAACTGTACCTGCCGGAATCACTAGACGTTTAATTTTACATTTAACAGTGACAACATCTGTGGCGGGTTCTTTTCTTTGGACAAAGTCTATCTCCATAGGACCGTCGATGAACTCATCATCCTCAGAATCGGCCGGTGTTTTAGAATCGTTATTTTGCGGGTGAAGGAGGGTTGTAATGGTGCCAAACTTTTCATTGAGCACCTTCTCAATAATTTTTTCAATAATTTTTTCTAAGTGGGATTGTTCATCCTGTGTCGGGGACTTTGAAGTTTGCTTTTCCTTCTTGGAAATAGGAACCGGTGCTAAAGGAGATGTTTCTGTATCTTTTATCTTACGAGACTTGCAAGTCTTTGATTTCTTCTTCCGCGAGGAAGTAATAGTGCTATGCTCTTTCTTCACTTTTTTTTTGCCCGAGATATATTAACATTAATTTCAGCATCGGCCTCAGCCTCAGACTCTGATTCAGAAGAAGAACTCTCAGAGCTAGAAGAGCTATCCTCAGACTCGGATGAAGAAGTATCATTATCAGAAGAATCCGAATCTGGTTGATCATCTACTCTAGCTATATGGACTCGACCACTTTTGGATTTTTTCTTCTTAGACTTATTTTTCGATTTCTTTTTCTTTGTTTTAGAAGTTTTACGGGTAGATTTACGGCCACTTTTATGCAACTTTTTGACTGCATTAATTTGCTTGGAAAGCTTAGCATAGTTGGTATTAGCAACACCCAATCTCCTTATCAATTCGTCATTAATATAATTATCTAAGGATGTAAGATCTCTTGGTGCATCAGGTGGCATTCCCAAACGTATTGCACGTATATACATCTTTTCTAAGGCCTCATTATTCTGGGAGTGCACTTGAGTCGGTTGAGCTAGTTGCGCCTGTAAAGATGCTATTTTGTTATTTAACTTTTCAATTTCAGCCGACGAGATACTTCCGCTGGAAGCTTGGTATGAAGGCTGTTGTGGGATTGTTCCAAGAATTTGCTGAGCGCTATACCTCTCAATTTCCTCCAATTTCTTAATTAATCCAGGAATAGGAGTTTCTAAGCCGATTCGTCTCACTTCTATTTGATTATCAGGCTTAAGGCCTTGAAAAAATTGTTGTTTAACCAATTCATCTTGATTTACGGCGGGAAGTAAAGGAAATGCTAATTTAACCATTCTCTTTAGGTTGGAATAGAATCGCCCTATAGGGTCATTACCTTGAACAAGATTCTGAAATTTGACTTTAGATTTTTCGGCAGTGATCGTGGGAAAGTCATGTAAAAAGGTATATATCTTCTGTCCAATAAACATTCCAGGGGCTATAGTATTACCTCCGGCATTAGCATTTGGTGCGTTTGGGGCTAAAAGCGTTGGACGACCACCTGATATAGACCAGTCTTCTTCCCAAACAGTATGTCCAGGTACTATTGGATTGGCAATTGCATTATTATCAGCTGGTACAGTGTTTCTTATATGGAGAGCTCCACCTCGAAACTGATTGACATTAATAGCACGTAACGCATTATTATTAGCTAAACCATTGATGGCACCAATATTTGCAATACCAGTATTATCGCTAATGTTTTGCAATTCCCAATTTCTACCCTTAATCTCGATATCATACCAATCTTTTGCATAATCTTTTAAACCTGATTCGAAAAGACCATCAATACGAATCCGGTGTTGATGACCTGCATTTGGATCGTGGTTAGGGGAAGCTTCACACCATTGACGCAAATCTCTTATATAGTCTGCTGGATCTTCACCAGCTGTGCCATGAAATTTTGGGGGCGGATATCCTGCCATTCCTATACGTTGTATATTAGGTGGGTTATTCTGTAATGCCAAAATTTGTCCCTGCAAATTTAAAATATTCTGATCACGAGCCTGAACTTGATTTTGCGAATTCCTATATTGTCCCTTCCAATTTTGTGCCTGGCGAACGCAACCTATATGCCTTCTTCTCCAGCGTTCTGTATCATTATTATAGCGTACTGTTAATCTATGTGCATTTCTCCTATGCTCAGCAATTTGAGTATCCTTACGCTGAATTAATAGTCGGTAGACAAAATTTTCACGTAACAATTCGCCAATACGCTCTTGCCTATTTTGAGCCAATTGCCAATACTCTCTACGTGCTTCCATTTCATTATTTAAAGCATCTGTATGCATCTGTGTAATTCTTTCGGCCTGAGTTCGGGATTCATCTAACAAACGTTGTAATCGTAAATTCTGATTCCCACTATCATTAAACTGGTTCCTAAGATGATCTACTCGCTGAATTGAATCATGTAATAAGTTCTGATATTGATCACGTTCGGTTGTAATATTTTGCAAAGTAACCCGAATAGTATTTAACGAACCTCTAATACCATCTATAACATTAGCAGGATTCTGCATAGGCGTACCAACACCTCTAATATGATTTTCTATTCGCTCTAGTCCTCTATTAACATTTGCGATAAGATTAGTTGTTGCCATATCTAAATTATCTATTGGGATTTTTTTATCTATGAGAATCCGGATTCTCGCCTTGAGACGTTCTACCTTATTTTCAAGCTCTATGATTCGGCCATCTTGAATAGACCCAACATCATCTTTGAATTTTTTATCCTGTTGTAAAACCCTAAGCTGTTTTCGCAAATTAGATATTTCTGATTTAAGTTTCTCTATCTCTTTCTCGTGGGCTATAATAGTATTATCCTGTAATGAGATAGTTCGATAACATTGCTCAAGCTCTTTCACGAGAGAGCGAAGTTTTTTCTCATTACTCTTATTAATAGAAATTTCATCTCGAAGTTCACTACGAAGCTCCTGGTTAGTATCTAAAAGCTGTGAATATGCTGGATCAAACATGGTATTTCATCCTAATTTATAGTACCATCATAATAATCCTACCTTGAGAATGAGCCAACCGCAAATTGTGATAGATCCTGATGAGGCTAAAAGAATCGAAAAAAATCTTATATTGCGTGATGTATATTATCGCCTGACTGGATATTATTCTAATCCCAAATCCTTAAGAGACGCATGTAAAAAAGAAGGGCATCGATTCCACCTAAGTGAATGCAAAAATTTTTTAGAAAATCAAGAGTCATACCAAATCAATAAAACCTCTCCAAAATACATTCCTAGAACCAGCTACGGGCGAATAACACGCCCTAATTGTGTACACCAGTGCGATATACTGTTTCTCACTCATGATCACTATAGAGGTAAAAAATATAAAGCAGTACTTAACATTATAGACTGCGCCTCCAGATATAAGGCTTCTGTCCCACTCACATCTAAGAATAGCTCAGAGGTTGCTAAAGCATTTAGGAAAGTATATGGTGATCGAAATAATCCATTGACCTGGCCAAAGCTTCTGCAATGTGATGGAGGTCGTGAATTTATGGGCGAAACCTCCCGACTAATGCAAGAGCATAATGTCACAATTCGAGTGGTCGGCCCATATAGTCACAGAAGAGTTGCATTCGTAGAGCGTTTCAATAAGACCCTCTCAAAAATTCTATACAAAATCCAGTATGCCGTCGAATCAATATCTTCTGATCCTAAATTAATAAGAGCATGGGTTAGATATTTGCCAGAAGCTATTGATTATCTGAATAACTACCCCACACGTCTTATTCGAGAACCGGGATCAGAAAAGTGGGGGCTTGAGCCAGTGAAAGCCATTGCTTTAGAGCGAGTCGAATCTAGACCATCTACAAAATATAAGCGCCCAGTTGGACAAGATGAAATAAGGTTAAAGAAAGGAGATACCGTCCGCTACCTACTTGCCAATGCGGAATGGGAAGGGGGTATGGAAAATCAGAAGCGTGCAACTGACCCTACATTCAGCCCAAGTCTTCATAGAATCCGAAAAGTTGTTGTTATAAAGAATGAGCCGGTCTTATATTATCTCGGGAGTGATGATGAATTTGCTCCAAAGCGAGGATTTGTAAGAGAGGAGCTCATGTTAATAGCTGATCCAGAAAGGGTTGGTCGTCCACCTCAAAGCATATTATCCGTACATATTGCATATGCTTTCCCTATCAATAACGAGCTAGATCAAGCTATTGATTATGCCAGAAGACGTGGTGGTCAATGTCTAGGAAGAACTGGGCGAATAAATGGTCATAACATATATCTTTGGTCTTGTGAGAATGGTGCGCATCAGTGGGAGTATCCACTAAAATATATCATGAAAAAATTCGAATGGTGTCCGCTATGCCATCATACTAGCGGTGAACGCCGATGCCGATATATTTTTGAGGATCTGCTAGGTAAGAAATTTCCATCATGTAGGCCTAATTTTTTGGATGGGATGCATCTTGATGGGTATAATGAGGAATTGCGTCTTGCATTCGAATACCATGGATCCCAGCACTACACTCTCAATTCAATGTTTCATAAGAGAGGCCAGATAGATTTGGATGAGCAGAGAATGCGCGATAAAAAAAAGCAAGACTTATGTAAGCAGGAAGGTATATTTCTTATTCCGGTGCCCCATACAGCTGATTTATACTCGTTTATTAGGCATGCACTAATCGAGAAAGGATTCTTGAATAATTCTCCAAGCTAGATAATATTTTCTTGGCAATTTTCCGAGACCCGCCGATCCCAGAAATTTGCAAGATTATATAGTATATCATTAATAATACTTTGTTTGACATGAAAGTAAAAGAGCTTGAACCAGTTGATAGGCTCGTTTACCATATTAACGAGATTAAAGATGCCCAAAGATTTAATGGACATTCGTCTGTTCCCCAATGGCCTTTCACCCTTCTGATCTGTGGTCGTACTAATTCGGGGAAAACTAATGAAGTTCTTAATCTCATGCTCGGAAATAAGCTTTATCGAATGTTTAATGGAAAGAAAGGGGGGACACGTTATATCAAGTGTGATGATCTGCTCTTGATCGGCCACCAACTCAAGGAGCCAAAATATATGTATCTCAAATCAGCATTCCAGATAATTGCAAATAGTCCGAAGCCATATCATGAAAATATTACATTCCGAGCTTTGAAGCCTGATAAGATCCCTAAGGTAGATTCCTTTTCTCCGGATAGAGGTACAGTGCCTATATTCGAAGATGTATGCGCTGATCCAAAGAAAGTGCAAGAGAAAATTATTCCTTATTTCATTGAAGGGCGCCACTATAACATCAGTTCGATATATGTATCCCAGAGTTACTTTGACTGCCCAAAGATAATACGAAAAAATCTCACACATATCTGCCTATTTAACGGGTCCTGCACTACAGATGAACTAGTCAGAATTGTGCGTCAATATGCTAATGACTGGCGTGTGATTAAGATTATTGATAAGGCATTATGTGAGCAAAAATTCATTGTCTTCGATCTAACTGTACCTCGTGAACATCCACACCGGGTACGTCTTGGCTGGGATGTACCTCTCACTAATGAGTAGAATCTTCTTAGATACTAAGGACGAAATGTATATTTTTTCCTGGTTTCTAGATCATGTTCAGATCCACTACGCCTCTTCGCCCATAATTTCCTTTCATGAGTGCTAGAATATATTTCCGGCTCTATAGTCACATCACTATGCTTCGTTTTGGAAAGGATCTGATCAACAAGAGCGATAATTTTCCTATCCTTAGCAGAAATAATATCCTCCAGATGCTGGCATTTATTCTCTAATATGTCAATGGACTTTTCAGCTGATGCAATGGCTTTTCTCGTATCAGGAATTATACTTTTGAAGAAAGCTACCGAATCTGATAATTGGGTGACTTTCCCGCCACTCTCCTCCAAAGACCTGGTCATGGCTACCTCACGAGACTTATATTGCTCTTGCAAGTCGAGAAGCTCTTCAATCTTTTTTTCCAATACCTGCTTTGATATACACAACTCCTCATTTTCTTGCCTTAACGAAGTTTCACAGTCGCTAGTAATGGGCTTCATCTTCTGACGCTCTTTTTGCTTAATATAATTTCCAACTGCCTTATTTAACAAATCTTCCACTTCGGGATGAATACTACTTGCCTGTTCTATCGATAATGGATGTTTTCGTGAAGTAAGACGTCGCCATACATCTATTTTGATGGAATGAGGGAGCTGGTTAAGTTGCTTTGAGTAATATACGTGAAAAGATGGTGTTAGTATACCGGTCATTGTTACCATAGGTAACTAATAAAAAATTTTGAGAATTTTATAGATTCAGAAATTTTATAAGAAAATTTTGAGAATTTCCCCGAAGGTGCTTTGCTACGCGCCAATATCACGGATTGCAAGTAACACAGCGACCCCCCCAAAAAAATTTCCGACTAAAAATAACTCGCATTGTTATTGGTACACGTGATTTATCC
>CAJVPL010001635.1:0-12712 GCA_910591945.1 Ambispora gerdemannii | reverse complement strand
GTACTTTAATTCATATTCAGTCTAAAGCCATAAAGTATTATTAGACTTTGAATTGTTGTTAAGACATTGGAAGTTTCCCTTTGAATATTCCTTAAATTTTATAAATATCTTTGAGTATTTCGAAAGTTTTATTAAAATGGTAACACTATTAAACTGGATCTACAAATTAGTAGAACATTTACCTAATCAAATTTATAATACTATAACTAGTATACATCAGTCACAAGAAAAATTCAAAGAACAATATAACAATAAATATCTAAAATAGAATACTATGAAATTAAAGATAAAGTATTACTATATGATATGAAATAATATGTGAAGCATGGTGATAAATTTTGATCACAATAGCACACAAAATAGTTCTATATTTATGAGATCTTCACAAATAGAACTTACAAGTTATGAAATTAACTTGAACAAGTATTAAAAAAGAAATTTCACAACAATCAATTAAAAAAATTTCATGAAAGACAATCATTATTCAAATCAAAAGTAGTCATAAATTTAATTGAACTTCCAATTATCTATAATTCTTAATTATAATTCTTATTATTATATCCTAATTTTTATTTTATTTATCTTATCCTCTTGTTTATTCTTATCTTTATATCTTAACCATCTTATCTTAATATTTTATCTTTTTCTTTTTTTTAATTTTTATATAAATATCTCTCTTATCTTATTTTCCTATTTTTAACTTTTAACACTTATATTTTATCTTATTCTTATTTCTTTTCAAAAACTCTTATATTTTTTTTTCTATTTTTTTATTATGTCTCTACCTACTTGGATATCATCTCATATAAAAGAATATTTTGAAATAATGATAGAAGAACTATTACTTTACAATTCCAAACAATTCTGATTTTTACAATCTATAAAATAACTATTAATGACACTAATACCCAAGACCAATACTTCATATCTGCTGATAAATTATCTCAAAACTCTGATATAATTAATGGATTTCTGGTTGATAATCCAGAACTTTTTGAATTACCAGTTGAAAAAACTAAAGAACCAGTAATCAACCTTATTACTTTCTTAGAAGAACTATCTGTTGATGAATTAATATTTATACTTAATCCTATATTTGATGAAATTAAACCAAAAAATTTAATTGATCTGGAAAAACTATTTGGATTACTTATTATAACTGATAAATTAACAATTAATGACAATGAAGAAGGATCTTCCTCTATATCAACTCAAAAAAAAAGATATCACTAAAGAAATACCTCAAGAAAAATCTAAAGAAAAAACTTCTGATTCTGAAATTTAGAAAAATTAACTTGAAAAATTACTCAAATGAGTATATACTAAAAAATTGGAAAATATCAAAAGAATAATTATTTATTATAAAATTGGAAAATTAATTAACAAACCTTCAAAGAAATATAAACTTCAACAATATAAATTAAAAGATGAACTTAGTGAATCTCTTGGAATACATATTAACGAAAAATCTTTTATAATTATCTGAAATATTTAATAATAAAAATCAGATTCAACAACAAAGAAATTCTTTGAATATTACTCAAATTTGACAAATGAAGAATAATGAAATTAAAGAATTCTAAAAGAATCTTTAAAATTTTGTGAAACAAAATCTTCGAAGATAGATTGAATGTTACATTTATTTTCAATAATTTCATAATTAATGAATCTTTCAAAAATAGTAGATAATATAAAAATCTTCAAAAAAATAGTAACAAAATAACAAATTGGTAAAAATAATATATACATATTAATTATTTAGTAATCATATAATTATTATTATTATTTATCTTTTCTACCTTTTTTTCTATTCTTTTTATCTTTATTATCTACCTTTTCTATCTTTTATATCTTTATTTTTTATCTTTTCTACCTTTTATATCTTTATTATCTACCTTTTACACCTTTATTATCTATCTTTTCTACCTTTTATATCTTATTTATCTACCTTATTTATTTACCTTTCTATCTTTATTAACTACCTTTTCTACCTTCATTATTTACCTTTTTTATTTTTGTTATTTACCTTTTCTACCTTTTTTACTTTTGTTATTTACCTTTTCTATCTTTATTATTTACCTTTTCTACCTTTATTACTTTTACTTTTTACCTTTTTCTATTTACTTTTTCTACCTTCTATATATATTTTCTTATTAATTTATAATATAAATAGAACTAAAATATATTGAGAAATTTTGTAGAAATAGGAATGCTATCTCTACATACTCTCTTATATTTCAATACTTAAACAAATTAATAAATTTTAATATTTATTCTTGTATCTTCTTTCATTAAAATAAGTTATTGTTAATTGAACTTCAAATCTTGTAATTCAAGTTACTTTTCATAAATCTTGAGTGAGATCAAGAAACTGAATATTGATTTGTGTAGAATTGAAATTTCAATTGCTACTTTTGTCTTTGAATTTGAAAAAGATGATTAAAGTATTTTTTGAATAAGTATATTAATTTGTTATAGTATTATTTTTGATATAGTTGTGTACCACAACTTTAAATAAGTGATATTAATTTGTATAGTTGTACACCGTAATTTTAAATAAATGATATTAATTTGTATAGTTGTGCATCACAACTCTAAATAAGTAATATTTCTTTTAGTTAATCATTTTCTTTGGTATTAAAAGCACTAGAATATATGATTACAAGTATAGAAACATTAATACTCTTTTCTTTAGTTAGTAATCCTTATTAGTTAATTACCTCTTTGAATATACTTTTCCAACTCCTCTTTTCATCTTTGATAAAATTATTTAACAATTTCTGTTGAAATTGATACAGACTTAGATATTTATTTTCACATTAATCAATTTTATTAATCTATTCCTCTCTCCCAACTCATATGACTCTTACTAATAGTGAAAAAATCCTTTATTTAAAGTAATTATAGTAATGCTTCTCTATTTTAGATAAGCCATTAATATTATTACTTTTGTTTATTTTATTTTATTTTATTATTTAAACTATATCAATAGGTCTTATTTGATTATTTTTAGATATTTTAATTTATATTTCATAATTAGCAGTTTTAATAAGTTCAATTATTATTTATTTTATTAAACATTATCAATAAGTTCTGTTATTTGCTTTTTATTATTTGATAATTTCTTTAATTCTTTTATATTTTTACTTTATTTTTTTATCTATTTCTATTCTTTATTGTTGATAGTTAGTTAGTTTGTACACAAACTACTACAAGAGATCTTTAGAATTTTTAATAAATTCTATTAATTATAATTCATTTAGTATTTGTTCTTTTACTATTATATTACTTTGTTAGTTTATTAATTTCAACAATTTTTGAATTAATAAGAACATTATACATAATTTTGTTACTAGATTTCTTTAATTATTATATTATCATATTATTAGCTTTCTTTAATAATTATATAATTATATACTGAACTTTTTTAATAGTTATATGATTATATTACTGACTTTTTGTAATTATTACACAATTATATTACTGATTTTTTATTCCATTTTTTGAATTAATAATTTTAACAATTTTTATTAGTAAAATCTTTGTCATTGAAAAAAGAATAAAAATTGCAAATTTAGTATTGTTTTGCTTAATATTATCTAATTTTTCTATATCTTATTGATACAACTTCCACAAGTATATAGAGCTAGAAAATTATTAAAGAATATGAGTGCATTCGAGATATACAGATATTATGAATAAAAGTGAAACAAAGAGTGATCAAAAATGATGATAAATCATAATAAGAAGAACACACCATGTAAAATTAAAAAAATAAATAAAAATCTAAAGTTTTATAATAAAGGTTTATGAGATAACATATTTCACAAAGTTATTATTATATAATAATCATATAATAATTAAATTATATATTCAACTGAGACATCTTATATAATAATTGATATTTGAAATATTCAGATAATATTTAAAGTAAATTGATATTTGAGGCATAATATATATATATATATATTACAAAAATTTATGATTAACTAAAATATATTTATTAAAATAATAAATAAATAAAAAAATAAAAAAGTTAATTAATAAAAAAATAAATAAATAAAAAAATAAATAATAATAAAATAAGTTAATAATATAAAAAGTAGAAAAATATAAAAATAAAATAGAAAATAAAAATATAAAATATAAAAATTGATAAGTATAATAATTAATAATATATAAAATAATCAAGAGAATATTCTAAATTTTTTACATAATTTTTATAATTTCATAATTTGTCATAAATTATAAAATTAATAATTTTTATAATATAATTATAATAGTAATTATAAAAAAAATAATTATATAAAGATTTGATTATATTATAAAACAATTAATAAATTATTAATTTTTATATTTCTAATATTTTTAATTATAAAAACTCTAATAAATTCTAATTTTTTAATTATAAAAAGTTCTAATAAAATTAAAATCTTGTGGTAACTATATAAATAATTTGTATTATAGATTCAACAAAATAAAAATTATTCATTAATTTTATTTTACAAAAATAAATTAATAAATATATTTTGCTTAAAAAATTCTCCAAATTATAAAATCTTTAAGAGTTTTATTAATTCAAGTTTTGATTATTAAGCATAAAGATAATTATATTATTAAAAATAATAATAAAAAGCAAAATATATACAAAATTGGCTTATTTACATAAAATCTTAAATAAGATATGATATTTAAAATTTAATTTATAATGCTAATTGTATTTTTAATTTTTTATTAATTTTAATTATATTTAAAATCAAGATATTTATAATTAAAAAAGTTCACAAAAATGAACATTAAAAATCAAATAAAAATATCAATAATATGACAAGACTTTAATAATAATAGATTTTTCTTAATGAACAGACAATCAAAATAAAAAATACATATTTTCATATTTATTTCTGCAAACTGTTCTATTTATCGATCTTTTTATTTATCGAAACATAAAAATTTATTCGGAAAAAAACCCGGCTACCCCTTTTGGACCATACTGGACATAGTCCAATACTGCGTCATTGAACCATTGGACTTAGTAATTTTATCAGTAACTTCTGGTTACTGGACATAGTAAAGTGATAACGCTGCCTGGTGAACATGTGATACGTGTTTATTACAATGTTAAAAGTTGATTTTTTAGCGTTATGATTAGGGTTAGGATTAGGATTAGAGTGGAGATCTAAAATATATGTAAAATTGCCTCACCGACGTTTTTATTAGTGCTCCAAGTTATATTTTTCATTATTACGCTCTTGTTTCGGATTTGTTTTTCCGGATTGATCAAAATCTACGCATTCTTGTTGGCTTGTTTCTCAGACAGATCATCGGACCCACAGACCCTGACGATCTCGAAAAAATGACGGGAAGACAGTTTTACATACAACCTAACCCTAACCTTTAATTAGTGCGGAATGTTTCGGGTAATTGTTGTAGCCGGGAAAATTGGACAACCCAAGCGTCGCCCGGAAAAGGGTTGGCTAAATCCCGGTGGGTCAGGTGATCTGTCCGAGAAACAAGCCAATAAGAATGCGTAAATTTTTTGATCAACTCGGAAAAATAAATCCGAAGCAAGATGAAATACTCTAGCTCTCCACCCTAACCCTAACACTAAAAAATCAACCTTTAACACTGTGATAAACACGTATCACATTTCCACCAGGCTTCTTTTCGCCAGCGAAGGATCCAGACCATATTTGAGAATACTTTTGATGTTTTCCGAGTTAATTATATGTCCATTGATAGTTGGAAAATAGGTGGTATTCCCTGCGTCAGTTCGAATTTGGAACACTTTAGATGGTCGCAAGTATTGATGTCCACCATAATTTTCAATATGACAATAATTGGCGCTGTAAATACTCTGACAAATTTGTAGGACATAATTGGAATTTTTTTCGAGCGAACTTTTTCCGTATAAATATCCTTTAGTAGTAACAAAACTTGATATGGTGATTATGTCTGAAAATCATATGATTGATGATTTTGATAATATGTAGCACATACATGTAGATAGATATGAGTGGAATGTTATAATAGTCGACTCGTACAAATTTTTCTTTAATATTGTAACAACAAAATTGCATTCACTCACTCACTCTCTTTATTTTTCTTTGTTAAATTCTCTAATATCTCGCGTTAAACCATATTACTCCTACTGTCAAAAATAATCGCCACAAAATTATCATCTTAACCAACCAACACAACTCGGTTTAAGAGAGAAACTTGATCATGTCAGGTAGAGAAGCCAATAATTGTAATTTGTTTGACAATAATAAACTTGCACCGGCTGAACGGATCGTGTTAAATGTTGGCGGGATTAAAGTAATTTATTTTTATGTGATTTTGTTTTTTATATTATATTTGATCTCAATTAATAATTGTTATCATTAATCTCAAACAATTAATTTAACGAACAATTGGATGAATGCCTAATAAAGTATGATACTTATCGATCAACATTAACCGCGTATCCAGACACTTTACTCGGTGCCATGTTTGCGGATCGTAATAAAGCAACTCTTCATCCAACAAATGGAAATGAATATTTTATCGATCGTAATGGTCGAGCTTTTCATTATGTTCTCGAATTCTATCGCACAGGTAAAAATCTATGGCTTGATCACACTGCAGCCACCACATTTCCAAATTCTTCAAAACATCCACAACAAGACTGGACATTACCAGTATCACGTAAAGAACTTGAAGAAGAATTTAATTATTTCTTGATTCCGGGACAATCTATTGGAGCTTCATTGACGCACAAAGTTGCCGCGGTTAAATTGGATGAATTTGTGATGGCTTTGAAAGAAGTTATATCGACAGTTGTCTCTTGCTATGGATATGAAGTCACAATAAGCTTCACAATGGAAGATGATGAAATGGAAGTCACCACTGATACTGATAAAACTCCACACGCTTTCTATAATATCCCTGGTCGAATTCGACACTTCTCTAAACCGAGTATCGACGGGATTCTAATGGGAATAATGAAGCCATTCCAATTAAGCGGTTATCACATTATATCAATGTTTGGAAAAGACGTCGAAAGACATATCAAAAGTGAAATGCCGGAATTGATTTTTGAATTGTTCCCCGATCTGGGTTTTTATTTTATCTACATGAATTTCAAAAATTGCTATGATCATGACGCTATTTTGCCAAATTCTTGTCTGTTGGGTATTGATCCGACTGTTGAAGAGGAAGATGATGTTGCGGTGAGCGCTGGCGGGAAAAATGGTGGTGGTGGTTCTGAGTAGATTATTTTTATTATATGTCGGGTGATTGGGTGAGTGTGAGATAGAAAATGAAAAATGGATTATATATATTTTTTGAATAGTTATACATCAATAGATAAAAGTTCACTTTCCTTTTTATATAACAAATTAGATTAACTTAGACAATTTTTCGCGTCTTGTGTACGTTATTTTCATTATTTATTCTTTTGTTCGATAATTGACATTGATGATGATAACAATTATTATTCACATTTAAAAATTATAGATTGTACAGACATTCTATATATTACATATTTTTTAGTCATTTTACATGTTCATATACTTTTTGGGAATCATTTACCGTTAAAAGATCACGCGAATTTTCATTTGGATGTTAAGCCAGAACATCGGAATAAATCACGAACTTCATTTTCGAATCAATAGAGAAATCAATAAATAATAACAATTACAATCATACGTGCTTAGGGTGTAATATATTACAAAAAAAATACAGAAGATATTTTATTCGTTTACCATAGTCATTGTTTTCTTCGCTCCGCTTGAATATCTCATTTTACAATCTGTCATGAATTATTATCTTTAGTCTTATTGCCAAGCCACAATTAACGCCACGAGAATCATGTGATAGATATAATAATGTAAACGTTTATGGCGACATAACTAACTTATTCAACACATCATATTTGCTTGCGTCGATGTTATTGCTGTTGCATCAGTTTTTTCTGTTGCTGAATTTCCCAATCGCCATCCATGCAAAACAGTTATATATATATAGTATTTATTTTTTATGCAGATGCAAAATGTCTTAATTGATACTAGAGTTCCTTCGCGTTACCTATTGCAATGTACCCGTTATTACGGGCTTCTTGAAAGATATATAAATATATTTATCAGTATTATATAATTATATAAGTATAAAGAAGGGAAGGAAAAGTATTTTTACCATTTTCAATTGTCTCTTGATTGTTGGAATTCAACATGATTTATCGTAGGACTAAAAAGAGAGAATTATTGAATATTTGGCAAAAATATATAATTGCGTTTAGATTATATACTCACTCAATGCTAATATCGATATATTCATTCTTCAACACTGGTTTGAATCTGTCATGATCTTTAAACCGATGCACACATTTCCTCGTATCCACATCCCAATTGATAAACCATCATATCCGCACCGACCGAACTATTAAAATTTCATGATGGCAATTCAATCAAACTCAAGTACGTTCAACGAAAATGATATACCAACCGTGCAGAGAAAATGTTCATATGACTTGTTTGATTTTCAATGTGACCAACTTCAATATGCAAATGGTCGACCGGAAGCTTTAATCTCTGTGCTAGTTGAATTGAGATACCGATTGAATTCTTAACCGCAAATAATTAATACCGTATTCTTCCGGAAATAAGCACCACTTGACTGACACAGTTTGGGGAGGTGGTGTTGAAATATTACTACTACATGCCAGTGATTTATAGTTGAGTGGTCAAACATTATAAATTATAAATGACCTTTTACACTAAAGTAAAACCTGCGATAATTGGTCGGGTCAGGTGAAATTCGCTTTTATTGGTCGTATCGGGTGAAATTCGCTTTTTATTGGTCGTATCAGGTGAAAATCGCGTCAATCAAGTGAAATCCGCTTTTATTGCCTTTTTTTGCATTATTTTTGGAGACCAAAAAGGAGAAGTAGCTTATTTTCGGGGGTTATGATTTTTGGGTGTTTTTGGTTTTAATGGGAGGGGGTAGCTTATTTTTGGCTTTGATAAGAGTTACTTTTACCGGAATAAAGCCAATGTTTCATTGTCATTTCCTTAATTGATTTACCTTGTAGAATAGACTAGCTGTATTAAACGTTAAAAGCTCGATCAATATTCCATCTCGTATCTTTTGAAAACTTTTCTCACTCATTTAGAACTCTATTTTTTTTATAAAGAATCTTTATATTTAGATTAGAAATAATTTCTTTTATTTGAAATACAATCCCATTTATCTTTACAAATAATCCCAACCAACATCATAATAATCACTCACCTTTAGTATCAACAATAACCGTAGTTACTGGTACAACTCCTTTAGAAATCTCATAGAGAAAACTCTCCTATCACGAATAAACTTCAGTCTAATGTTCTCGCTATCCATCTTTGAATTCCAATAGATAGGATATCACAACATTATAATCAATCAATACATCTCTATAATCAATTAATGCCTTGCTATAATCAATCAATACTTTGCTACTACTCCTATAATCAATCAATGCTTCGATAGATCGATGAAAGATCAGTCTCGTGACTTTGATAGAAGTATTTATATCAATTTCGTATAATATTTCTGAGCGTGATTTTGATGCGTTCATAATGAAGAGACAAAGAAACTCATATACAGTGGAGGAGAAGCGCAAAGCTGTTAAATTAGTATGTCAGACTTCAAACAAACACGTTGCTCAATATCTCATCCTGGATTCAACAATGCTTGGTCGGTGAGTTAAACAATTTTCTCAAGAAGATAAGGACAATCTTACTCACAAGGATACATGAAGTATTTGGTTCTGAACGTCATGCATTTTTTCTTGAAGCAAAAATTCAGCTTTACAAATGGATAATGAATTCTAGGAAGGGTGGTATCGCTGTCAAATATATCAATATAAGATGACAAATAGCTGAAATTACGAAAGAGTGCGCACAGAAAACTCAAGATAAGATCAAATAAACAACTTCAAGTGCTCCTCACAGCGACTTTCACATTTTTTAAAACGTTATGATCTTTCTCTCTGACGTAGAACCAAAATCTCACAAAAATTACCAAAAGATCTCAAAGAAAAATTGCTCGACTTTTAGTAATTCGTTATCTGTCTCTGTCAAAAAAATGATTACCCTCTTAATATGATCACGAATATGAATGAAACACCAGTTTGATTTGATATAACAGGTGATTTGATCGTAAATTCAACAAGCGAGAAAACAGTTCACATCCGAACAACAGGGAATGACAAGAATCGATTTATTGTCTTGACGTGTTTTGCTGGTGATACGAAGCTCTTACCAGTTATTATCTTCAAGGGAAAAATTTGGTCACGTGATACACCTCCACCTCCAAATAACGTGGTGATTTGGTTTCAGAACAAAGGATGAATGGATGAAGTAGAAATGAAAAAAATAAATAGTATTTGGATAAAGCATGACCAGGAGATTACAAATCAAAGGCAATACTCATCTTTGACTTCTTTTCAGGGTATCTAACAGATTAGGTCAAGGCAGCATTGCGTTCAGAGAATACAGATTATTCCTGGTGGTCTTACTAGCATGTGTCAACCTTTTGACGTTAGTATAAACAAATCTTTCAAGAATAATCTTTGTTAATGTTGGCATACTTGAATGATTGAGGATAGCAATAATCTTACTAAGGGTGAAAACTTGAAGCACACTGATTTGTTAACGACATGCAAATGGGTTTTGAATGCATGGAATGATATTTCTGAGAATATTATTATCTGGACATTCAAAAAATGTAATATCTCCAATTGTTTGATAGGAAATGAAGATCATCTTATTTATGATGATGAGAACAGGAATGAAAATGAAGAAATATCTGATGAGAACGAGAATGGTGATGATGAGAATGAAAATGAAAATGAAAATGATGAGAACAAGCACGGGGATACAAATAAGAAAAATTCTGATGAAAAAGATATCGAAGAATCTGAAAACTGACAGTTATAATAAAGATATAATTATTATGATTTATGATAATAATAAATAATGATAATAAATAATAATAAGAGTAATAAATAACGTAATTGTGCAGGATAATAATAATTACATTGTGCACAATTATAATGATTACACAATTAGAACTTGGAGCATAGCTTATTTTGGAACTAGTTTTATTATATATATCTTGAGTCAGAAAAGAGAGGATTGCTTATTTTCAGGACTAGCCATTTCACAGATTTCAAGCAAAAAAAGAAGTGAATAGCTTATTTTTGGGGGTAACTTATTTTTAGTTTTTTAATGATTGGTTCATTGAGCTATGTAATCAATCCAAGTGATGATAGCGATCCAAGCGATTCAAGTAATGATAGCAATTCAAGTGATCCAAATGACAAAAGTACTAAAGATCATAATTTGTTATAAATACAACTTGTATTTTAGCTTAGAAAATAAGTCTTATCACTTCAATTATTTTCTAGTTAGATAACTTAATAAAATTATATTGATTTTGATCTTAAAAGATAGATTACTATTAAATAATTATTTGTTATATTTGACTTGAAAATAATTATTTGAACAACTTATTGTCTTGAATTATCATTTTTTAATTATAAAGAAATTTAGTAAAGTTTAGTGAAGTTATTCTAGCTCATTACAATAAGAACACACATTACTTACCTATAGTAATAGTTTTTAGTCTTTTCTATTATAAAAATTTAGTCTCATATACCTTCTAGTTATTAAAAACACATAAATAACACATTAAGAACTTAAAGCTCATAAAAATAATAATAATATATTATAGTATTAATTTTTTTAATTCAAAATAATTGTATTAATTAAAAAAATTATACTAATTTATTTTATATTATTTAATAAATATTTTAAAACTTGTTGAATAGCTCAAAATTATTCTGAAAAATATATTATTATAATTACATATTCAATTGAAGAATTATTTCAATATAGAGAACTTTATTCTGATTTAACTATTTCTAATATTGATAATATAAATTTGATTATAAATTCAATTAATACAATTTAAATAGTTTTAATTTTAATTTTATTTAATAATATTATATAAAATCAATAATAAATTTGCAAAAAAAAAAACCAGTTATTATTATCAAAAATTACAAAATAATATTATTATAATTAAAAAAAACTAAATAACTATTAAATTATTTGTAAATTTTTATTATTATTTTATATATAAATAAATTTTTAATTTTCAAATATTAATTTAATAAATTTTTAGATTTGGACAAATAATTTAACAACAAATATTATGCAATCTATTCAAAATATAAAAATAATATATATTTTATTATAAGAAAATTATATTGAAAAAGTTCTGGTTTTATAAATTAACAAATTCTTTTTCTTTAAAGTTAAAGCTATTAATGTGTTATCAATTATCAAACTGATTATTTAACATAATAAAGAAGCAATAATTTGTGAACAAAATATTAGTAGATTATTAATAATATTATAAGATCAGATTATTTTAGAATATTTTAATATTATTATTAATAATATATTTGAGTATTATTATTACAGTTTAGAATTATTTCTAATTTTTTGATTCTAATTATATGATAAAATATAAATTATAAAGATAGTAGAATTCTCAAATATGTCAATATTATTCACTATAGTATATTTATTTAATATGTATAATATATCTTAGAATATTTTAATATTATTATTAATAATATATTTGAGTATTATTATTACAGTTTAGAATTATTTCTAATTTTTTG